>VDFB02330016.1:0-17024 GCA_007258455.2 Sequoia sempervirens | reverse complement strand
CATTGTTGGTTTTGCATATTGGCCCAAGATTGAGGGTTCCAACTATGGAATTTTGCATTGTTACCAAGAAATGACATGTTATAATTCAAAGGGTCTTGGGGCATACCTTGTCTTGTTTTCCATGCTTTCCTTTGAGCTATGCAAAATACTTGTTTATCTTCACCTTCAAATGTATGAAAGTTTGATGTCCCATGATTATCTTTAGAGATAATTTCCACCTTCATGCATTTACAATTAGTATTCCTCTATCCACAATGTGGGAAGTATTATATAAGGGTTTATTTTTCCTCTTCTTTCTAATTTCTCACATGGAGTGTGTATAAGTGTGTAACCAAGTGGCTGATGATATCCTCCTTCATATTTGACAGAAGATTGCTCAGATCTATTCTGGAGATTCCAATAGCTGTCTTGCTAATGGAAGATGTTTTGTCTCCTCTAACCTTCTTGGTTAAAGACCTTGAATAGTTCTTGAATGCTTTGCATATTGAACCTCAAATGGAACTTGTGAGATATCTTCTTCCCTAATGAGGTTAAGTGCATTCATACAATCCTCATTAATCTCTCTCAAGAATATCAAATTTAAGGACCTATTAGAGAGTCTATTGTGGTGGTATTTCTTATGGCAGAACTAGAATATCTCCATATAGCCTTCCAATGATTCATCTTCCTTTTGACATCCTAAAGATGGCATCCCTCTTTATGTCTATGCCTCTACAGTAATCCAGGTACCTTTCTAGGAAATTTATCTTCATGGAACTCTAATTTGGAATAGAATCTCTTCCCAAACTCATAAACTATATCAAAGAAACATCTTCAATTTTTTTGGAAACAATTTAAGCTTGTGTGCATCTATGGTATAATCATAACTTCTACATAGCACATAAAACTCAAAAAGGAAGGTATTTGGATCCTTCGTGACCAACCCATAAAAGGAAGGTAGTGTTGAAGGAGGTATGTTCTTCAAAGAAGTTGCTCTCTCCTAGATGGAAATGGGGGAACTCAAAGGTTACATGATCTAGTGGGTCTTAAACTACAACATCAACCATGATGTTGATGTCTATGTGGAAGTCTCATTTGTGTTTTTTGTGGGTATTGGTGTTAGGGATGGTTCTTCTTTAGGAATACACTCACTCTATTCACTCTATCCACCAACATCCTCTATAATATTGTGTGATGTGAGGACAAATATTCCTAAAGTGTATCATTGCCTCCACATATAATGATTATGACTCTTTGGATCAACGGTTCTTGCACATTGTTAGTAAAGTGTTTTTGTATTGACAACAAAAACCTAATTTTCCTAATGCTAAAATAAAGACACTAAACTATGAAATATTGAAATTACATAGGATAATCTTGAATGTAGCACCACGTTGTAAAGATGATTGTCATTGCATCAAAAGATAGACCTGATAATACCTGATACAACCATGGGAGTTAATGATTCCATGGGAGGTAGTTAATCCATGTCATGAATCCAAGCACTGCACTACACAACATAAAGATACCAAGGGCGCACACCTTGCAAAAATCCCCCCTAGTGCAAGTGGGGGGTTTGAACATGTGATTGAGGATTTGATACCAATTTTTGTAAATATGGTTTCCATTGCACCAAAATATTGAATTATTAATGCCCAATACAACTGCCAAAGTTAATGAATCCACATAAGGCAGTTAAGTCATGTCATGAACCCAAGCGCTGCACTGCACAACACAAGGAGACCAAGGACCTTAGTTAATATTTCCCCTTAAGACATAATTTTTCCTAGGATCTTAATTAATATATCCCCTTAATCCATCCTATTATGACCCCTTAAGCCATCCTATTACAACCCCTTAATCCATCCTACAAGGACCCCTTGAGCCATCATCTCTCCTAGGACCCCTTAATTATATAAATTGTGATTGAACATGAGACATACTTTTAATTATTTTATCCCCTTAAGAAAACCTTTAATTATTTGATCCCTTTAAGACATCCTATTAGGACCCCTTAAGCCATCCTATGAGGACCTCTTAAGCCATCATTTCTCCTGGGACCCCTTGATTCATATATATCTTAACTAATTATATAAATTATGATTAAAAATGAGACATACTTTGAATTCTTTGACTCCCTTAAGAAAATTTTGAATTCTTTGATCCACTTAAGACATCCTATTAGGACCCCTTAAGCCATCCTACAAGGACCCCTTAAGCCATCATTTCTCCTAGGACCCCTTAATTCTTATATATCCTAATTAGTTATATCAATTGTGATTGAACATGATACAAACTTTGAATTATTTAATTCCCTTAAGAAATTTTTTTAATTTTTTGATCCCCTTAAGACATCCTATTAGGACCCTTTAGGCAATCCTATGAGGACCCCTTAAGCCATAATTTCTCATAGGACCCTTTAATTCATATATATCCTAATTAATTATATCGATTATAAATGAAAATGATTCATAATTTGAATTCTTTGATCCCATTATGCAAATTTTGAATTTGTTGATCCCCTTAAGACATCCTATTACGACCCCTAAAGCCATCCTATGAGGGCCCCTTAAGCCATAATTTCTCCTAGGACCCCTTAATTCATATATATCACAATTAATTATATTAATTGTGATAGACATACTTTGAATCCTTTGATACCCTTAAGAAAATTTGAATTCTTGTATATTGTTGATTATCATGATCTTGAATAGTTTTCGTTATTTTTTGTTCTAATGAATGGTTTATATACTTGCACATATATGAAACATTAATGCATGTCATATTAGTGATTATATCTCTATATATATATATATGTGTGTGTGTTTGTATGTGTGTGTGTGTGTGTGTGTGTAGCATCAAAAGTAATGATATATAATGTGCTTATGATGCAAGAGCATCCATTGGTGTAGGGAAATCTTGCATCACCCAAAAAAAATTGTTTTTTCCTTATTTTCTTTAGTTTTTTTGAGTCCCATGATGGATATTAAGGGGTGTAAGACAGTCATAAGTCAAAAATAGCAAAAAATGTTCACGTACTATTTTTAGTAAGTTTTCCTAAATAGGCTTGTATGGACCTAAAAATTTACCCCAAGGAGTAGAACTAAAAAGCATTTCTGAGTCACAAAAGAATCATCCCAATTCCCTACATGGTTTGGGAGATATTAAAGTTTCCATCCCTAGAAATTTATCAAATGCAACTTCAAATTCTAATATGAAGACTTTAGAGCCCCCAAAATAGTTCAAAAAGTTGACAAATAGATCTTTGCTAGGTTCTACATTGTAGATATCTTTGAAAATTTTCCAACAATATGAAATAATAGAAAATTAGACACCCAAATAAAAAGTCATGGCCTTGTAAAGTTTCCCCTCTAAAATGGTGAGTTTCATTAAAATTTCTTCCTAGGAAAGAAATAAAATGGCAAGACTTTTGGTGCCAAAACAAAAGGGAAAGTTACAATTTCTAAAACATTCTAGGGTGTTTATGGGGTAAAATAAAAGGGTTAAGTGGGGGGTTGTAGAAAGTGGCTCCATTAGTGCAGATTGTTGCTCTAAATAATATATTTTGTTTTCAGAGTTGATTTTGTTGTAATGAATCAAGCCCATGAGGTTGCAACATGTAAGTTTTGAATGTGTAATTTCATTTTTTGAAAATAATTAAAAGTGGAATTTTTTTTGTCTCACATCTTTTGTGTTGGTATCTATTGTTATGATTTGTGTGGGTTTTGGGCAGTGTGTCCCTCATCAAATGGTATTAGAGTAGGTTTTCCTGAGTGTGTAAATAGATCACTAAACGTGAGGCAATTTTCACTAGGACTTGTGGTTGTGGATTTATGAGAAAAGTGATTAGAATTCCTTTGCGAAGAAACCGTGGTGGTGGAAGAAATGTTATTGTACCAAAAGAGGGTTTTAGAGCCCTACAAAGACAAGTTTGAGCACTACAAGAGGATCTGTGTCGAGGGTTTGATCCAAGAAGAGGAGATGAAAGTGAAGATGAAGCTAAAAATAAGGATCATTTCGAAGAAGAAAAAGAAGAAGAAGATCTAGAGGAAGTCAAATTATTCAAGGCCATCTCTAAGATTGGGAAAAGACCAAAGATCAATGTTTCTACATTTTCTAGAAGTTGTAACCTAGAAGATTTGATTGATTGGATCAACGATATGGAGGAGTACTTTGAGTAAGAGGAGGTGGAAGATCTTGAGAGGATCAAATTTGCAAAGACCAAGCTAAAGGGTCATGCGAATATTTGATGGAAAGAGGTACAGCTAGAAAAAAATCAAAGAGGAAAAGAGAAAATAACAAGATGGGATCGTATGGTGGACAAATTAAAAAGACAGTTCATTCCTATGGATAATGAGCTAGATTTGTTGAAGAAGATGTAAAGGTTGAAACAAGTTGGAAAATCCGTCAAGGAGTATATAGAATAATTCTACCATGTCTTGATTAGACTAGGCCATTCTAAGTCCAATAAGGAGAAAGTTTCTTGTTACATAAATGGGTTGAAGCTGAGTATTCAAGAAGAGTTGGATCTTGTAAGAATTTCTACCATTAAAGATGCATATCAATTTTATTTGAAGGTAGAAGAAAAGTTGAATAGAAGATTTTAATGTAAGAAAAGATGTGGGGGTCATGATGGAAAGACTAGTGCACAGTCATATGGAAGTCAAAATGAAGATCAAAAGAAGGGTGAAGTATCTAGTAGCAGCCAAAAATAGAAAGGAGATAACACCTACCTTCCTTGTGATTAGAATAATGGAGACCAAAGAGGAAGAGGAAGATATAGACAAGGACCAGGAAGAGGAAGATCTAGACAAGGACTAGGAAGAGGAGACTTTCATGGAACCTATTTCCAGTGTGGAGAAGGACATAGAGCCTATGAGTGTCCTCAACATCAAGGAAGGAATAATAGAAGACCAAAGGGTAATGCACAACTTGCACATGTAGATGAAAATGTTGAGTCTTCACATTTTGAGGATGGAAAAAGAGGAGAGGTTCTTGTTACTAGAAGACCCTTGTTGAATGAGGAGAGAGAACCAACTCAAAGTAATAATTTGTTTTGCACTAGATATAAGTGTGAAGGAAAAGTTTGCAATGTTATTATTGATGGAGGTAGTATTGATACCTTGTTTCAAAAGAGATGGTTAGTAAGTTGTGGTTGGAGAGAAGAAGGAATCTGAATCCATACTAGATTCCTTGGTTGCAGAAATACCATAAAGCTTTGGTAAATGAACAATGTTTGGTAAATTTCAAGATTGGAAATTACCATGATGACATATTGTGTGATATTATGTCTATGGATGTTTTTCATATGTTGTTAGGTAGACCATGGTAGTTTGATCAGTGAGCAATACATGACGGAAATTCCAACACCTATTCATTGACAAATGATGGAGTTTGTCATAATTTCAAGCCCTTGAAAGTGGTAGAGGAAAATGTATGCAATAATACAATAATTTGTTTGGTTGATGGAAGAAAGTTACTAGAAGGTATGAGGCGTGAGCATATGTGTTTTACATTGATCCCTTGAGTTGATAAAGAATATACTAATGAGGTACTTGTAGAGGTTTTAGATATGTTGAATGAGTTTTAGGATATTTTTTCTAATAATGTACTTGAAGGTTTTCCTCTAGTAAGAAAGATTAGTTATCAAATGGACCTGATTCCTGGAGCTAACTTCCTAAATAAGGAAACCCATTGAATGACTTTTGTAGAGAATGAAGAGTTAAACAACAAAGTGCAATATTTTTGGCAGAAGGGATTGATTCGAGAGAGTTTGAGTCCATGTGTAGTACCTACAGTAATAGCACCAAAGAAAGATGAAGAATGGAAGATGTGTACAGACTCTCAAGCTATCAACAAGATTACTATCAAGTATAGATTTCCCTTGCCAAGGATGGATGATATTATAGATCTTTTGAGTGGAGCTAAGTACTTTACAAAGATAGATTTAAAGAGTGGATATCACCAGATCTAGATTAGAGAAGGATATGGATGGAATACAACCTTCAAAACCGAGGGCTTGTATGAAGGGTTAGTCATGCCATTTGGGATAACCAATGCACCGAGCACATTTATACGACTTATGAATGAGGCATTGAAAGAATTTTTAGGAAAAATTATTATTTTTTATTTGGATGATATTCTAATTTTAAGTAAGACATTGGAGGAGCACTTGATGCATATCTAAATTTTTTTGAGAAGCTAAGGGAGAGAAGTTGTTGATTAATTTGAAGAAATGTAGTTTTGTGAAGAGAGAGTTGGTGTAACTGGGATTTTTTGTCTTAGCAGAGGGTCTTAAAATGGATCCAAAGAAGGTGAGATATATCATTGAATGGCCTACCCTGAGGAGTGTTATAGAGGTAAGATCACTTCATGGTCAAGAAATTTTTTACAAAAATTTTATTAAGAATTTGAGTAGTATTCGTGCACCTCTAACTGAAGCAATGAGAGGAGATAGAAATGATTTTAAATGGTCTTGAGGAACAACAAATTTTTTTTGATATGTTGAAGAAGAAAGTCATAGAACAACCTATTTTGGCACTTCCAGATTTCAATAAGGTCTTTTAGGTAGATTGTGATGCTAGTGGCACTGCCATAGGAGCTATTTTGTGTCAAGAAGGTAAGACTATTGCCTATTTTAGTGAGAAGTTGAATGATGCTAAGAAGAAATATTTTGTCTATGATCAAGATTTTTTTGCTATAGTTCAAGCTTTGAAGAAATGGAGACACTATTTGTTTCCAAAATAATTTGTTTTATATACCAATCACCAAGCTTTGTAGTATCTCAATATTCAAGGAAAGTTAAATCAAAGGCACTTAAAATGGGTTGATTTTTTGTAGATTTATACTTTTGTTTTGAAGAACAAGAATGGAAGGTCAAAGAGAGTTATAGATGCCTTAAGTAGAAGGAAATATTTGTTGATAGAGATGAATATAGAGGTTGTTGGGTTCAATGAACTCAAGAGTTTGTATCATGAAGATCTAGACTTCACAAAAGCTTAAAATGCTTGTTTCAAACCTATTACATTAGATAGGACAAGATGATTGGATTTCTTAATCCAAGATGGGATATTGTTTAGAGGAAGCCAATTCATCATTCCAAGGAGTTCTATGAGAGATAATCTAATCAAAGAGAAGAATAGTGGAGGATTGGTTGGACATTTTCATTGAGATAATACCATTTCTCTTGATAATGAGAATTATTATTGGCCATAGTTACAACAAGATGTGAAGAATTTTGTACAAAGTTGCAGAGTTTGTCAGATGGAAAAAGGACCAAGCCAGAATACTAGATTATATCAGCCATTACCTGTATCTAAGAGGCCATGGGAAGATATTAGAATGGGTTTTGTTTTTAGCTTTCCAAGGACATAGAGAGGGAATAATTCCATATTTGTGGTGGTGGATATATTTTCAAAGATGGAACATTTCATTCCATGTCATAAAACTAGTGATGTTGTTCATATTGTAGAGTTGTTTTTCAGAGAGGTGGTGAAACTACATGGACTATCAAAGAGTATAGTTTCAGATAGAGATACCAAATTTGTTGGTTTTTTATAGAGGACATAATGGAAGAAGTTGAAGATATTTGAAGTTTAGTTCTACACACCATCCATAGACTGATGGAAAAGCAGAGGTGGTGAATAGGATTTTGGGTAACTTGCTAAGATGCTTAGTAGGAGATAAGCCCAAGGGATGGGATTTGATTATACCATAGGAAAAATTTTCTTACAACAAATTTGTTAATAGGAGCACTAGTAAATCACCATTCCAGATTGTGTATGGGAGTAGTCCAAGAACTATTTCTAAACTGAGAAAGATAGATAAGGGGGAGAAGAGTATTGCTGAGGTTGAAAATTTTGTTGAGCACCTAAATAATTTGCATGAAGAAGTGAAGAAACATATCAATACGATGAACTCACAATATAAGGCCAAGGCAGATTAGAAAAGGACGTATAAGGAGTTCTAGGTAGGAGATGAATTCATGGTTCATTTGTGAAAGGAGAGGTTTCCAATTGGTACATACAACAAGTTAAAGATGAAGAAGTTTGGACCATGCAAGATATTGAAGAAGCATGATTTAGGAAATGCATATGAGGTAGAGTTTCCTGATGGAATTCATATTTCACCTATGTTTAACATCTTAGATTTAATAGAATATCATGAAGTAGGAATTGATGAATAAATAATGGAAGCACAATAGAATATTCCAACACCTACTTCAAAAAAGGAGATAGAATAAATTTTAGATAGTCATGTGGGTAGAAGCACAAGAAACAAGCAATATGCAAAGTACTTGGCAAAATGGAGAGGAAGGCCTATTGAAGATTCATCATGGTTGCTTAAGGTTGAGGTTAACCATCTTGGTTTCCCTCAAACTCCTAAGAAGTGAGAGCATCACTTTTCAAATTACCCTAGGTGTCTGATGCAAGAGCATCTAGTGGTTTAGGGAAATCTTGCATCACCCAAAAAAAATGTTTCTTTCCTTATTTTCAGTAGTTGTTTTGAGTCCCATGATGGAACTTAAGGGGTGTAAGATAGTCAGAAGTCAAAAATAGTGAAAAATAGTAACTTACTATTTTTAGTAAGTCAACCTAAATGGGCTTGTATTGACCTAAAAATTTACCCCAAGGAGTAGAACTAAAAAATATTTATGATCACAAAAGAATCATCTCAATACCCT
The DNA here is from genome assembly GCA_007258455.2 of Sequoia sempervirens. Classification (NCBI taxonomy): domain Eukaryota; kingdom Viridiplantae; phylum Streptophyta; class Pinopsida; order Cupressales; family Cupressaceae; genus Sequoia; species Sequoia sempervirens. Next base: position 8,362 of record VDFB02330016.1, on the reverse strand, counting down.
ACACTGTTTGGGAGATATTAAAGTTTTTGTCATAAGAAATTTCTCCAATGCAACTTCTAATTTAGATATGAAGACTTTAGAGGCCCTGAAATAGCTTGAAAAGTCAGCGAACCAATCTCTGATGGATTTAGCATTATAGATCTCCTTGAGAGCTTTCCAATGATATGCAATAATAGCAATTAGACACCTAGATAAAAATTTATGGCCCCACAAAGTTGCTCCTCTAAAAAGGTGAATTTCATTTGAATTTCTTCCTAAGCAAGAAATCAAATGGTGAGAATTTTGGCGCCAAAAAAAAGGGAAAGTTACACTTTCTCAAACATTCTAGGTTGGCTATGGGGTAAAATAAAAGGGTTAAGTGGGGGGTTGTAGAAGGTGGCCCCATTAGTATAGATTGTGGCTCTGAATATTATTTTTTTTGTAACGAATCAAGCCCATGAGGATATAGCATGTAAGTTTTGAATTTGTAATTTCATTTTCTGAAAATAATTGAAAGCGAAATGTTTTTTTGTCTCGCATCTTCTGTGTTGGTATCTATTGTTATGATTTGTGTGGGTTTTGAGCAGTGTGGCCCTCATTAGCTTCACATTTGTACAATTCCCTAATCCTATTATAATACTATCAAAAATTTTGACTATGAATCAAATGCAAAGTAGAAATATTTGAAATTCTTATGTTTTTGTAAACTTGTGAATATTTTATTATTGTTATCACTACTATAAGTAATTAAATTTCATAAATCTAACTTTAAGAACCTTATTCTAAGTGAATAAGGTGGTGAACTTAGATAATATTAGTGTTAAATTATTTTTTAACTTCTAATTAATAATGTATGAAAATATTAAAATTTAATGATAAAATATGGTCTCATGAGGATAACTAATTTGTTCAAGTTAAAATGCATAAATGTACATGTGTAAATTACTAAAACAATAATAATCCATAAAATATTGAAATTAATAAAGTCCATGAAAATAATGAAACATATATAGATCTAGTCCATGAAATACTAAAATATTAAAACATGTACATATAGAGTCCATAAAATACTGAAATTCTGAAACATGTATAAAGATTACATGTAATGTATTGAAACATATATAGAGTTTGTCGAATATACTAAAACATGAAATGTACTAATATATATATATATATATATATATATGTATATATATATATATATGTATGTATGTATATATATATATATATATATATATATGTATGTATGTATATATATATATATATATACAATATGGTATATACACATACATATATACATATTATATAAGAGATATATATATATAATGTGGAGGAGTATAAAATACATACATACATATGAGAATCCCCCATCCTCCCTGAGAATGGAAGAGAGACCTATTCTGGAGCCCCAATGGACCTGTATATGATCTGGAATCGGAATCTGGCTACAAGAGAAAACTTGAAATTAGATTTAGGTACCTTAAAAATGATTTGATCCACTCAGAATTTATAAAATCATAAAAAATACCATATGATACTGCTCATCTCCTTTGATGAACTTCTCTACATGCTTTGCTATAGTTTTTGTGTCATGCTATAGAAGAAAAAGAATGAAAACATGAACATATATTCAATTGAAATTTACTTTAAGTCATTCACAATGTATAATATAATTGACTTTAAACATAATCAAAATTTTAAATTACCATATGAAGCTACTCATCTCCTCCGTCGTCCTACTCTTCGTGTGTTGTTGTAGGTGGTATGACATCATCAAGACAAAAAGTGTCACTAATGTTAGCAAATAGATTGGTCACTACAATTTATTGTAAAATGACACTATGATACCTTGTTGTGTAGTGACCAATGAACTAACAGCTCTAGAGATCACTATTGAATTAGTGTTATTCCTCTAAATTTTAGAGCTATAGCTCCCTTGTATGATTTAATTAATATCTAGGTGTTCTTTTGACCAAAAAATAGGAAAGGAAAACTAACAAATGTGCATAACAGTGACACAAATGTGATTGATTAACTTGGAATGAAGAGAATGTCAATAAATGATACAAAGATCACCTATTGCATAGCCACAAATGATAACTGAGAGAATGAATGGTAATGTTTTCAAATATATGAGTTAATCAAAACACCTAGATATTTTAATAACACATAGATAATTTGATGCAAGAAGACATACACCAAAGGATGATTGTAAATGACACATAGGAAATCTATAATCAAAAGAAAATATTAATGAGAACATATATTTAAAAAATTTATCCTTTATTCCTCTCATATAACAGTGAGTTCACGGTTTGAAATAAATAAAATTTCTCCATTCTACTTTTCTAGAACTAAATTGAATAATTACTGCCCCTTAGGAAAACATTAAAATAAATAACCTTCTTGAGAATATTCCCTCTTCACTTACATAACTAGTTCTTGAAATTCAAATTATCTTTCTTTTTATAAAGACTCTTTGATTTCCTTGTAACTATAGTGTAGAAACAAGTAGCCCTTTTCAAAACTTAATTTGGGAATGATTAAGATTAAAATGAACCTAATTTTGCCTTGATCTAGTGTTGTGATGTGTTTTACACATACACATTAGGTCTAGGTCCCTTTTAAGCTAAATAAAACTAATTTTTCCTTAATGTAGTGTTGTAAAGTGTATTTATTTACATATTCATATTAAGTTTTGGGCCCTCTTACATTTATGACCTTCATATCATCATTAATAGGCCCCTAATATCCTTTATTCATCCTGAGGCTTATTTCAATTGAGATCCCGACATAATCAACAAATACACTTAATATCCTAACTTCCTAACATTTCCTCAGCCTAAAATCCTTGGTGGGACCCATACATCACCTTGGGAATATGAGTCCCATCCATATGGGGCCTATACACAAACTTGGGCATATGAGTCCCATTTGGCCCTTTTTTAGGGTTTTGAGTGGGAAATTAGGGTATTAGATTCAAATTTCATGAATGTCGGCATTTGGGATCTAACAAATGGTAAGTTAGATGGAATGCCTATATAAACAAGGTTTCAAATCATTATTTCACCTAGAAATTTAAGTCGAACATCCTAAGACTTCACAAGAGAATCATAGAGTATTCAAGAGAATTTCTAAGGAATTCAAGGGAATATTCTTCATCATTTGTTGCAGCAATTCAAGATCCATCATCATGTCAAAGAGATAATGAATCAAGCATGTTGTTAAGCTAGTGTTGTGATGTAGCATTCAAGATATAAGTTAGGAATTGTTCCAAATCTAATTCAAGATCCAGATCTACATTCTTCATGGCCACTTCATATTAGATTGTAGATTTACATTTCAAGATAACATTCAAGGTATCATTGTTCATGTTTCATGTTTCATTATTTCATCATAAGGTTTAATTACCTAAATAGGGTTTGACCAAGGAAAACCCCCATTCCATAACAATCAACAAGTTTCTCTCTCTCGCTCTCTACATATTTGATTGTAGATCTAGAAGAACACTTTTTTTCCATATATTTCCTTTTGTGAGATCCATATTTTGTACTCACTAAGAGATTCTAGTTTCTACACATAAACCATAGTCTAGGATTAAATCACTTAGACTGGTGCATGAGACCTAGTGAACATTAAACAGTAGAATTTTAGGGTCTCAAAGCTTGTTTTGACCACATCTTTCTTCCAGGTACCCCTCTATTCATTCTCAATTTATTGTCCTAATTTTTTTAGTTTTATTTCCTAGGTCATTTAGTTAGGTTTTACATGTTACTTTCATTACTTTTCTTTCCAAGCCTTTGCTTGGTGGTGAACCCCCTTTTAGTCTTTATTCACACCCCAATGACATCTTATTGCAAATCTCTTTCCCTCATTTCCATCCCTAGATTGAGATCTCTAAGGTTTCCTTGAATGAAACTTGAAGGAAATTGGTGGTTCTATCTCCTAAAACATAGACTAACTATTTTCTAGGTTTCATTTTGGTGAACCTATCCTTTAGAACAAATTATTTTCTGATTTGAAGTGCATCATAGTCCTAGATATAGCTTACATTAACCTTTCATTAGGTCTTGCATTAGTTAATTTGCATCTAGGGTTTCAAAATATTGCATTAGTGAAAGTGAATATAGGTTTGCATTTTTGCATCTTAGATCATTCAATTTCACTAAAATTCTGTAATTGAAAATAGTAAAGTCAACATACAAACTAAAACCTAACATTCACTCATAATTTATTTAATTTGGTGCAAAAACCCCAATTCGAGACTCATTCGCTCATTTGGGTGATTTAGTCTTTGTACAAGTTATTTTTCCTATTTTTTGGGAATTCTATGTTGTGTATTTTGAAGCATTTGAGCCCTTAAAAAACCCTAACTAGGACTCATATTCCCCTATGGGCGAATTAGTCCCAGATCAAACCTAATATTTCCTTTTACAACATTAAAAAAACATTTTTGTACTTATGTTTGTTGTCATTAAATAACTATTTCAATTTTATGAGTTTCTATTACATGCATTTCATTAGATCTAATTTAATTTGGTTCATTTCAATTATCACTTAATTTCAAATTTACATTTACAACATTTCATTTTCAGATTGTTTCATAGTATAATCAATAAATTACTTTGTCTAGAGTCTAAAAATTACATTTACACATTTCATTCTAGGTCATTACATTGCATTTTAAGTCTCTTTCCATTTTAAGTTTGCATAGATTACTTTTCACAAATGTTAGTATCTATCTTTTCCAAGTTTACAAAGAAAAAGTTAGTCAGTGAGCATGATTCATTCAATACATTTCCTAGTTATGGGAGTCTCTTAGTACAAGAGAGTGAAAATGTTGAAGCTTGTCTTAAATATACACCCCCTCCTATCTCTCCTATTTTTGTGAATGACATGATAGAAGAAGATACAAGCATAGATAACCATGAATATCATAGTTTTCCTTCTCTCGATACCTCTCCTATTGGTGACAAAAGGTATCTTGGTGAAAGAAGATGCAATTGTTGAGAATCATGAAAGTATTTCTTGTCCTTCTTCTCCTCCTCCTTGGGAAGATATTATAACAATAGAAGATGAAATCATTGCCACTACTTTACTTATTTTACATTCCTCTCCCTACACCTCCCCTACTTGCAAGAATTCTTTAGTGAAAAAAGATAAAATTTTAAATGACCATGAAATTATATTTGTGAGGACATGTTGGTAGATCTAATAATTTAGAGCTATGTGAATCCTACCTCTACCACATGGGAAGAAATTATGGGACATGTGGATGTAATTGTAGATAACCATGATAATCACAATTGTTATTCTCCTAAAATCTTTCCTAGTCATGAAGAAGATAGTTTAGTGTTAGAAGATACAATTGAAAGTCATGAAAATCTCATTTCACCCTTTCCTAATGTTCCTACCATTTGGAGAGATCTATTTGAATGAAAGGATCCAATAATTGGAAAGCATGATTCTTCTTCTCTCGATGCCTCCCTTATTTCTGATGAATCTACTTTACAAAACCTAACCAAGGAATGTGATGAACATCTTAAAATATCCCCTAGTAGGGTAGATATTGGGACACAAGAGAATGATCCCTTAGAAAAAAATGATGAAATCATGGACAATCATAACAATCAAATTAGACCTTCTCCTAATATCTCTACTATTGGTAAAGAAGATACTTTGATGTTAGAAGATCAAAGCAATAAGAGTCACAAGAATCTTAGTTGCATCTCTTCCCCTAGGGAAAATATTATTGAACAAGAGAATGCCATCATTGATAAACAAGACAATTTACAAAGTGGAAAGGAGTATGATCTTGTTGAACAACTTAAGAAAAATCATGCTAAAATATCATTATGGGACCTTATTCAAGCATCCCCTCATTATCATAACATGATTCAACATGCATTACAATAAGTTCCTACCCATCCTAATGTGCAATGGAGTGACATATCAACCATGATTCAAGAAATGAATGCTGACATTGTTTTCCGCCAAAGTGAGCTCCCTCCTTTGGAAGTGCAAAAAAAAAATGATGCTTTCATGATAATAGTTATCTATAGTAGGTTGGGAATAAAACAAACCCTTTTTGACAATGGCTTTGCCCTTAATGTGTGTAGTGTGACCCTTTTGGATTTACTTGGCATGGATACATAAAAAATTCAACCCACCTCTTTATCTATTTGAGGATTTGACAATGTAGGAAAGCAACCACTCAGTCTACTCACTTTTCCTATTACAGTTGGAAAGGTTACATTACAAACCCCTATCCATGTTATGCCTCGTGACCTTTCATATAACCTTATTTTAGGTAGACTATGGATTCATGAAATGCAAGCAATTCCTTCTATTCTTCATCGTAAAATGAAGTATTTCTACAACAACAAATTCTATACAATCAATGTTGACCTTGAAGCAAATAGTTGTTTGAACATTGAAAAACACAAGGAAAATCCTTTGAAAACACTGACACCAACTACACAAGTAGAACCTATGCAAGAGAAAGACAAAGAAAAAAATATTGAGGAAGTCATGAAGCTATTAGAAGATGATTGTGGCTCCTTGGATTTCATAACATTCATGGGCGAATACAAGATCATAAACAAAGAATTTGAAAAGGGAAAATAAAAAATAGTAATTTCAACACAAAAGTTGGATTTTTTTTTGAAATAATCCACCTCAAACACTTTAGAAGAAAAGACAACATACATGACAAACTTTGATGAACTTAATTATGAGAAACCACTGAATCCGAAAGAAATGAAAAATATTTATGGAAAAGGTTATGAACTTATGAAACAACTTGGATATAGTGGAAAAGGATGTGGTGCTAGAGAACAAGGTATCTATGTCCCTAGATAGCCTAACACATGGGGGAATGAATAATGGTCTTGGTTATTGTCCCTCAAAAGAAATAAACAAGCCTTCACTTAATGTCAACACTATTATAAAAGATTCCTCTAAAACAACTTTAACATTAGTTCATCCTAAATTGATAGACACTAGTGGTCCTGATTATTATCCTTTGAAAGAAATGAAAGAAACAAATAAATCTTCACTTAATAACAATGTCATCACACAAAACACTAACAACTATAGTTTGTTAGATTTTACACCTTCCTTTAAAGAAGAGTACAAAATCTTGTAATCTAAAGGAGCCTTGCATTAGAATGACACGTTGTACTAAGCAAGAGATATCTTTGTCGCAAAATAAAAGAACATTTTCTATTGTTCAAGAGAGTATCTTGTTGAGAATCCTACAAGATCGCTTGATATCCCTCCCTCCAAGAACATAAAATAAATTTTACTACAAGAGTTAATTTTGTGAATATCATAGAGTTCATAGTCATTCTACTAATGAATATAAGGCTTTAAATAATAAAACTCAACATATTAAGGATTGTGGTACTCTTCCTTCTATTGAAGCACCTGGTTCCTCTAATTGATACTAATTTTCATGTTTCTCATCAATCACCTCAACTAATCCTTGTCTTTCACTAAGTGGGGGAAAGGAGTTAGGTAGCCTTGTCCTTGTTCGACACTTGTGATTATCTCTATTGGCTAGTTGATTTCCTTCCATGTATACATAGGAGCAAGCTTGGGATGTGGATGACATGCCTTAAGTTGGCTCACATGTGATGTACTAAGTTATGTTTAGTATTGTGTGTTGGGGGAAACCCCTTTCGTGATGCAATTTCATTCGAGAACATATGACTTGACATAGGGCTTTCCAAATAACCTCTCATGTATTCTTCTATTTTAAAGAAATTTCTCACAACAATGGTGTTAGCAACCGCTTTGAAGTGGAGGCATACTTCAAAACTCGTGTTTCACTATGTGATTTTCTTTATTCTTGTGATGCATCCTTTTCTTGGTGGTGTCATTGGGTGCGATTTCCTCTGAGAGCATGATACTTCTTTGACTTGTGCTCTCTTGGAGACATTAGGCATAATGTTCCCTAAGAAGAGACCTTACATGAACTAAGAAAATCCTTTTGAATGTACCTTACACTATTTCATATATTTATAATAACAATTATATGGTCACCTTGTGTAACACACTTTGCTTTCCCATGGAGCCATCTTGTTTGTTCATGAGTTTCAAGCATACGAGGTTTTTCTTGCCTCATGAATCCTACTGTCATGTTTTTTTGTACCTTAACAAAGTTATCAAGAGGTATAGTTTTGGTATGGTTGTATGTATGGGGGCCAAACTTAGGTGTGACTTTCCCATAGCCACTTGCTTTTCTGTGTGAGTGCATACCAGCCATGTGCATATGTGTCTCGCTGGGGGCTCACCTAGTGGATAGCCTAAGGTTCCACTAGTCCTTGTGAGCATGTGTTGGTTTGCATAGTGGACGTTATTTTCCAATTGTAAATGTTTT
>VDFB02330015.1:295778-309343 GCA_007258455.2 Sequoia sempervirens | reverse complement strand
AAAAAAATTACAAAAAAATATGTGTCACATCCGGACATGAGTCCTCTACTTATATCTAAAATCTTATAAAAAAATATTATCATTTTATTGTGGTTAGGGTGGTCAGACAGACACCTACTTCTTATTTTTCCCATGAAATTTAAGTACTATTGCATTGAAATTTCAAAATTTCACCAAATAGAATTTTAAAAAAATAAAATAAACTTAGTAGTTTAGAAACAACATTCAATTTTTCACAGATTCTATTCTTACATATTTTTGAAATAATATAGATAACTTATTCAAATTTTTATGTCAAGTTGCCTAACTCTGATTTTTCTAAATTTTCATTGCCACTTAAGGGCCTTTTTTTTCCATGATGATCCCGCACATACCCTTTTATGGTATATCCTTAAAAACATATTTAAATTTTATATAAAACCATACCAATTGTTTAAACATGTACATGTATTATATGATATTTTATATTTGTAAGGGCATGCCAAGTTTCATCTATAAAATAAGTAGAAGAACACCAAGCAATTGCACATCTTATTGCTCTCCGATTGCACTGTGTTCATCCAAATATGCCACTTTAAAACTGATAAAATTAAATGTCTCTAAATTATGATAACTACACTAGAGATTTTTAGTACAACCCTAATCGGGGTTTGAAGAAGGTAGAATGTACTGTTAACACACCCTTCCATCTTTAGATCCAATAGTACCTAGTTAAAACAAATTAAGATGACAAAACAATAAAGTGAGCTAATATATACAACACATTTTTAATTAAAAATATATATCCAGCTTTGGAGATCACTGGCATTTAAAATTGTATGAATCCCTATAAATTTTAGTATTCAGCACCACATTGGGATAGCCTGCAGAGTCCAAGAAAAAGTAGCCCCCTTTCCAAAAATGATGAAGAATTATATGTTAATCAACAATATATTTACTCAATGATAAATGATTGTTATACATATTTACAGAGATCCACCCGTTCATCAAGGAGAAATCTTAGTAGACATCATATTTTTGAATTCAATGAAATCCAAAACTCCATTGCAATCTGAATCAAATCTACATATCATTTTCTGGCATTATAATGGGTGTTGCCCCTACAGAATCAATCCCATTGTGGATAGGAATTGGTGAAGCTCGTTTGATGAAATGTACCCATCTTTGTTCTGATTGAAAACCCTGAATGCCTCCATCAAATTCTCTGACTAATCTTTTTCTTTGTCATCTTGATTGTTGAGGATGGAGTGATATAAATGAACAAATTCCTCAAATGGCAGGTGCCCTTGAAGATGGTTGTTGAGCATACATCTCAGATCTTCTTCCAACATTGGTATTCTAAGCTTGTTAACGAAGTCGCACATTTCATCAAAGCTCACCATTCCATCCGCATTTTCATCCACCATGCCATATATTTTTCAGATATCATCCATCCGCAGTTGCCCTTGGAGTCCAGTTGTCTTGATACCACCCGCAGAAGGGAAGCCACTTTTATTGTACATAGTAACAACTGAGATATCATTGGGATCCTTGTTGGCATAAGAGGATTCAATAGGAAAAGAAAGGGCAATCTGTTATATCAATAGAACCTTAAATGGCTATGAGATCAATTACACCTTCATTAAAAAGGCTTGTCTGGAAGTAGTGTTCAGTAGCCAACAATTATGACACTACATGCTCACCCATACCATCAAATTGATAGCCAAGATAGATCCACTGAAATACCTTCTTAGCAAAGCTAATCTAACTAGAAGACGAACTAAGTGGGTCATAATGCTGAGTGAATTTGACATCTGATATGTTGACAGGAAGGCAGTCAAAGGACAAGTAATCACATATCAGTTAGCTAAAGCACCATTACAAGAACATCATCCAATGAACATTGAGTTTCTAGATGTTGATGTCCTAACAGTGTAAACACAACAATGGTTCTTATACTTTGATTGTTCTTACACACAACATGGATCAGGTGCCAGAATATTGTTTATCTCACCACAAGGACATACCATTCCCAAGTCTTATAGACTGATGTTTCCTTTCACCAACAACACAACCAAATATGAAGCCTTGATCATTGGAATCAAAGTGGAAGTTGAGTGGAAGATCATAGAGTTACATGTCTATGGGGATTCACAGCTAGTCATTAATTAGGTAAATGATAATTATCGAACAAAGGATGACAAGCTAATTTCCTATAAAAGAATGGTTGATGAATTCAAAAAGTACTTTATGGAAATAAGATTTGAGTAGAATCCTCAAAGTGACAACAAATTCGTTGATGCCATGGTGACCATTTATTCTCTCTTGCAGATTCTAGAGAAACAAGCCTATTATGAGTTCATGGTGGAACAACTGTTCAACCCATCCTATGAAAACCTTGAATCCCAAGTTATCTACCATCTAATTGAGGCTAAAAGTTCCCTCTACAAGAAAATCTATATGTACTTGAAAGACAATACTCTCCCTCTCAACTTTTCCCACAATAAAAAATGAAACTTCATTTGTTAAGCTGCTCGACATACCCTTTATCATGGATGTGGACTTTATCGACAAGCTCTTGAAAAAACTCTCCTCCAATGTTTGGAACGTGATGAGTCTGAAATGACTTATAGGAAGTTCATGAAGGTGTTTGTGGAACTCATTCGATCAATTTAACCTTAGCCAAGAAACTCCTCCATCTAGGATATTACTAGCCGGCTATAGAGAGGGATTATTTTTATTTCGTCAAGAAATGCCAAAAGGGTCAGATTCAGGGAAATATCATCCATGCACCAACACATGAACTTTAACCTTTTGCATCAACATGGCCCTTTTCTCAGTGGGGATTGGACCTCGTGGGGAAGATTCATCCATCTTCATCAAATGGACACAAGTTCATTATCACAACCACTGAGTATTTTAGGAAGTGGATCAAAGTTGTCCCCCTAACCACCATCATAGGAAAAAAAATCTTGTCCTTCATCCTGAACTACATCATCTATTGTTATGGCATCCCTCAATCCATTATCACTGACAATGGCATACCTTTCAAAAATCAGGGCATTGATGAACTTTGTGAGAGGTTTAACATCCAGTATCGGTTTTCTACACCATATTATCCTTAAGGAAATGACCAACCAAAGGCCTCAAACAAAACTATCCTGAAAATATTGAAGAAAACCATCAATGATGTTGGACAAGACTGGCATGTTCAACTGAACCCTACTTTGTGGGCTTATCAAACTAGCATTTGTACCTTGAGAGGAGCTACACCATATGCTCTAGTCTATGGATCAAAAGGCATTCTACCTATTGAGGCTGAGCTACCATCACTCCGGGTGTCATTAAGAGGGATCATTTCAGATGAGGATTATAGAGTGTCTAGGTTACACGAATTGGAACTTTTGGATGAGTGTCGTCAACATGCAGTGGATCGCTTGAAAGCATATCAACAGAGGATATCCAGAAGCTATAATCATAGAGTGAAACCTAGAACATTTCAAGTGGGTGATTTAATCTTGAAAGAGAATCCCCATAATCAATAGGATCAAGAGAAGAAGGGGAAATTTGTACCAAACTAGCTAGGTCCCTTTGTCATTGTCTAGTCTTCGAATCAGGAGCATATTAGTTGTCCACACCAGAAAGGGATTTGTTTGATGAACCCTCAATAGCCCGCATCTCAAGAAATTCTACACCTGAATCATCCAGTGCATTGGAAAGAGTCCTAAAAAAATGCAAAAACATCATAAAATGTCCTGAAAAATGGTTTCCTTGATGAAAACTTGGCAAATAGGCATATTGGTAACAACAACAAAAAGTGAAAAATTAAAAAAATAAAAAAAAATCATAAAATTTGAAAAAGTGCAATAAAAACAAGTAGTGAAAACCTGGCAATAGGTGTTATTTGTGATAGGTTATCTTTTCCATCTATTTGAGCATGTTGACCATTCGCTTTCACCACCAATTTACCTATCATCAGAAAGCTTCATGTACATATCTTGGCATTGCAGTCGTGTCTCACCTTAGACTAGGGGAAAAATCCTAAACTCACTCAAGGCAATAAACTTTGAGATTGAACCAACAGAAAAACAACAGTAGTACAACACAACCCAAAACAATGATCATAGTGCAACTCAACATTGAACATCAAACACCATCATAAACACATGAACCATCCAAAATCAAAATAGCCAAATCAATCCAACCAAAAGCAAACTTCAAATGTATGATGTTCCTTTTGAATCATGGGGTTATCATGATTAACACAAATGTTCAATTGTTGTACTTTGATTTTTGCTATCATATCTCTAGAGAACCTCAATGATGTATCAAACTAGAGGAGCCAGGAAGGAGTATGATTTTTCTTTGTCTATTGCCTGTGAGTTGATCATTAGTACTATGAAAATTGTCGCGAGATGTGCTCTATAAAGTATCACTAATGACATTCCGAATTTGAATAGGAAAATGGTTAACTCTCATTTTTTTACGCAAGCAATACTCAAGTCATCTTAGTTTAATTATACTTAGATGCTTGTGTTAACTTGCACTATCAAACATCATGAAAGTAGTACTCAGGTCATCATGGTCTAAATATTCCATTGATGCTTGTACTCACTTTCAACATTTTAAAAGCCCATTGATGATAAAAATCACAACAAATTGGTTGTTACGAATGACAACATTTGCATATGAGATCTACATGGTTAGAGTATATTGCATCCATGATAGTTTGCATCTGTATTTATGGGCTTTCCAAAGCTGCAACAATGATGTTATCTCTTGCACTAATGGATTGAGTACACTTGACATTACCAAAAACACATAAGTTGCATCATCATTTGCATACATTAGAAAACATTATCACATCATTCATCCATCCATGCATCACATCATAATATTTGCATCAGAAAACACAAAAAGATGAGCATTGCATCTCATTTACATAATCAAAATTATTTCATAGAGTTGCATTAATAAAGTGGTTCACTAAGCTTAAATGAGTGAGTCTCTTCAAATTTCCAAAAGAATTAGGAAATATGTTAGGTTTTGTGAAGCTTAACTTAACAAAGAATCAATTGACAACAACCTTCCCAGAACTCTTGGAAGCTGGATAGATTCACTGATTTAAGCTTAGGACCCTAGAAGTTTCGAAGCATTACAAACTCAGTTAAGCATAATCATTTGCATCATGTAGCCATATCACCATTACAAAACATCATACATCATTTATATAATCATTACATTGCATTATCATTATATCCATACATAATCAATATAACATCACATTTCATCACCTATCATTGCATAATCAAATCCATGTCACAAAGTATAAAATATCATTTGCATAAATACATAAAGCATATCACAAAATCACACATTATCATGTATCATCCTTGTATACATAACATAATCATCACATAGCATAAAATATCATTTTCATAAATCCATAAAGCATATCACAAAATCACACATTATCATATCATCCTTGCATACATCACATAATCATCACATAGCATAAAACATCATTTGCATAAATCCATAAAGAATATCACAAAATCACACATTATCATATCATCCTTGCATACATCACATAATCATCACATAGCATAAAATATCATTTGCATAAATCCATAAAGCATATAGGATCATCCATCATCATCATATAAACATCATAAACACATAGAACTAGGTACCACCGTAAGATCATTTCATATAACATTCATCCATTCATTGTATTATTTATTTGCATAAGAAAAGTAAAAAAACATCAAATGCATCACATATCATTAGCATAATAAAATCCATCCCAAGCATCATATAGGCATCATTCATAAATCATCATAGAATCATAACACATGAGTTGCATCATCATTTGCATCCATAGCATATCATATCATCATCATAACATAGAAAGTAAATGCATCAAAGCCATCCATCATCATATACATCATATAGAAACATACATCATAATCATCACTGCATATCATATAACCTCAAAATCATAATGTAAAAGTGTACAAGGATATCCAAAGGTATGAAGAGATTCATCAATATCAAAAATGGCAGTGTATCATAAAGTTTGACAACAAGAAGAATATCATTAATGTCTCAACTAAATAAAGAGTGTATGCATGTCTAGAAATACATCAGAAAATCATAAACTAGAGCTATGTCGTGCTTCCCCTAGATGGTGCTAGAATTCTAGGACCAGTACCTCCCCCTCCACCTGATGGATCCACACTAGGATCTCTCTGATCTTCAGGCAATGGTTGTGTAACACCCACGCTAACAGTTTGAGACTAAGACCTCCTTGACTAAGATTGGGAAAAGCTCTCCCATCGCTCTGGAGGGAACGCATCATGATACTGACCTCTATAGAACTAGGCCTCCTATGCAGTACGTACAACAAACCTCTCTGAAATAATTTGAGGTATCCGTAGTTGTCGTAGCCTATTGTAGCCTCTTAGTGATGGCCTAGGCCTACTCCACCTGTCGTCTTAGGGCATCCCTCTCAATAGTCACTATGGTAATCTACCCTTGCACCTGTCCCTAAGCCTGTACTTGTGCAAGTTGGGCCTATACCTACTACACCTGTTGCCTAGCAGCATCCCTCTTGGTTGTCAGAGTCTGTGCCTTTCCCTGTGCCTATATAAGTTGAGCCTACACTTGCTCTAGCTGACCCTATAAGGTCTCGATTTGTACCTGGAGTGTAGAAATCTATGTCTGCTATTGTGGTGAGGGTAGCTGAATCTCCACATGTCACCTCTTGTGAGGCACTCTTAGCTCACCAAAATATGGCCCTAGTCCTCTACCACCCCCATCACTCTCCTCATCATTGCTGTCATCATTGCTATCCCCCTCCTCACTGCTCTCCTCCTCCTCTGGCTCCTCTCTTTGTCACCTCCACCCATGACCTCCTACCTTCCCCTCCAATAACAATGGTACAGGCTCATTTAGAATCGTGATCTATGGGAACAGATGCATAAGCAGGTACATGGCATAATCCACTGATATCAACGCATTAGTGATCTCTTGATGCACCTCCCAAATGATGGTCAGTAATGCCTAATAGTGCTCAATAGTGTACATCATAAGACAAATATGACCCCCACTCTATTGCATCCTATCGTCATCGTGCATAATGGGCTACCCACGGGCATGGGTTGAAACTGACCATACTATCTCATAACTCTCAGTAGCATGAATCTCTAAATGATGAAGTGAGTTTGACCAATCAGATACATCGACTAAAAAAAATATGGGATCTTCGTGTCATCCTTAGGCCACTGCTCACAATCAACATATGGTTGCCATTTCACTACCTCCAAATCATCTAACACCCTCCTCTAATACTCTAGCTTGCGCAGCCTAGGCTGAGCAAATCAACCTACATAGATGTGAACATAGGGCCTCAAGGCTGGCCTCTGTCTATCTCCCATGGGCTGACTGACTACTATATGCTCCTAGGCTCAAACCTAGAGTAATGTGACCCCTGTAGATAGATTGGCCCCTCAAAAGTAGACCACCTAGTGTATATCATGGTAAAGATGGGCTAACATACAACAACCCCATGCATATCTCATCCCATGCACAATCATACCCTCTAAGATCCTTCCCCATCCAACCGAGAGTCCCTTTGACCTACGGCAAAGACAAAGGAACCCTCCAATGAAACCAACTAATACAGACGACAAAGTGGCGTATGCATCGACCATGTCCCTCCATGGAATCTCATAACCACTAATCGTATCATCCTGAAAAACTCATCGTAGTGCATTAGTCCCACCCTGCTCATGTGCATCATATATGACCAACTCTCCCACCATAGGAGTCCTTAGAATTTGGTATACATCCTCAGGAGTCACTGTGATCTCACCAATGGACAAATGGAAAGTGTTATGCTCAATATTCCATCCCTTAGCTAAGGTTGTCAATAACCCCTTGTTGTTCCTGGTCTAGGGAATATTGATGAGAGATGACAAACCACATCATGTAATAATGGTTCTCTTAGGATGTGTCAAATGATGAATTAGATCGCAAGTCCTCAGGAACCACTCTCTTATTTGTAAACTAGTCAAAGGCTCCTATCATCACAAAATCGTAAGTTAGTCCATCAATCAACCAACATCAACTGACATCAATTAATCAATGCAAATCAAATCTTGTGAGCATCAATCAAAACAACCTCGCCTATCATGAGGTTTATCAAATCAATCAATGCACCTCTCATATCATGAGGTTCATCAATCAAATCAACCTCGCCTATCATGAGGTTTATCAAATCAATCAATACACCTTGCCTATCATGAGGTTTATCAAATCAATCAATGCACCTCACTGGTGTAGGAGCACCTTGGCTTAACTCCCACATTTGTGGTGAACAATTTTTGGCTTGTACTGACCTTGGCCAAGTTAGGATGTTGTGTGTTTAGGTTGGACCTTAGAAGGTCTTGTGTGGTGTGTTGAATTAATCTTTAGCATAGGTGTCATCCTAGTTAATCATTGTTGGTATGTTGTTAAATTTTGCTTTATTAAGCTTTGGACAGTCTAGGTTGGAATACAATGCATTAAGTGGGTCATAACCACATCTAATTTGTTGGAAAATGCCAAGGAATGGTTAAGGGAAATGTTATTTGCTCGATATCAGGGTGTTGGAAGTCCTATGTTTGAGGATCATGACACAATCATGGCATAATGGAAGTTGCAAACTGCGGATGTAAAGTTGCATGGCAAGATTTGTGTAAATTGCATGCAATTTAGTGATAGGAATCCCTAGAAAATAGGGGTAGGTGCTCGACCAACTCCCCTTAAATTGTGGAAATGGCATCTAAATGGATGTAATGGCTTGTAGATAGTCAATTTTGGCATTGTAATGAAATTTTGGTGTGAAAAATACAAGACAGTGAACAAATTTTCAGTATTTTCTGTGTGTTACCCGTGTGTTTAGAAAAACAGTGATTCAAAAGACTTTGTTTACACAGATTCCTCACTGTTCTCGGGTTCTTTGAATAGATTGGAGTGTATTTCATTTTGTAGATAAGAGTTAAGATTAGATTTAGTGTTTGTGTTCATAGTTTTAGAGTTGTAGAGAGGTCCTCTAAAATCTACGTGTGTTTTGCAACAGAGTTCTAATAGGTGTAGAATACTCAGATTTGGCACTGAATTCATGTTATTAGAATAGTTTTGAATCACTTCTCATTGTGTATCCAAGTTGAGTGGAGTGGAATTATTTATTTGAATCCTTAGATTATAATTTAGAGAGTTTGTAAACACAGTTTGAGCAGTCAGTCAACAAATGGCTCCCCCATGAAGTCTGCCCATGGAGTTTTCCTGAGGTTGATGGAAATGACAAGGGAGCCATGCCTTTGTAAATATCTAGTAATAGGAACCTTTGTGATCCAAGCAAGAAATTATAACACCAAACCCTAGGCGAGTTTCAGTTACCCAGTTAGGAGTTTGGAAAAGAAAAGTTGAGAACTTGGGTAGGGGCAGAAGGTACAGTACGGTACCTATACAGTTTCATGAAGGTTTTGGTCATATTTTAACATGTTGAAAAGGATTTAGGTCTGAACAATCCAATGGTGGGAGGAATCAACAAGAAATTCCCAAAACCCTAGCTATTAGGCCTATTAACCCTAATCTTCCTTGTTTGTAGGAATCAATTGTACGGTGCAGACAGAGGCCTGAAACTAGGTGAAGGATTTAAAACTCTAAAAAGGGTATCAGAAAGTGGTATTTATTTGCTAGGTATTTTGGTGGGTTTGAGCAGGAGAAGTCAAAAACTGACTGGTAAGGGCTAGTAGGGTTTAGGCCTCACAAAGGAAATTTCATGAAATCGGGTAGTTTGATGGTTGAACACTGAACAAGATGGACCCATTGGGATGTGAAAAGCATGGAGACAGCATCTTCAACTCCTCTGCAAGCAGTTCTAACAAATTGATGAAGTTGGCATCTAGACTCTTCTAGGTGTAGTGACAAAGATTGCAAGTGCAAGAAGGTGTTGAGTCCTCTGAGGTTAAAGCACAAGGTGGAAACTCTTTGAACAAAGTTATAGTAAGGTTCAGTTGGTGAACCAAATCAGGACAGAGCCTAGAAGATTGTTAGGTTCATGGTGAAGGCAGAGTAATGTCTTCTTGTTGAATAGGTGCAAGCAAACCTTGGAGGTTACCATACACCATATTAGTATCAGAGCCAAGTTGGATTCAAGGCTTGTGATTAATGAGCCAATCCACTGAGTCAGTGGGAGAGAATACACCAGAGGAAGGAACCATGGTGACAAATGCAGAGGTAGCAAAGAAGGTAGAAGAGCAAGAGGAAGATAACTGGTTGCTCAGAGAAAGGATATCTCAGATGGAGAAACTCCTGGATGAAGTCCAAGAGACAACAGATACTGTGAAGGACAAGATAAAGCAGAAGGAAGAGCAGGAAGCCAAGGAAAAAGAAGAGGATTTGGAGGAGGAAGCTCCAAAGCCTGATCTTGTTCTTGCAGAGGAACCATTCTTGAAGGCATTGCAGGCCTTGAGTGGTAAAGCATTGGATGGTGTGCCACTTTTCAGTGGACAAATGGACCCTGATTCAGTTGTGGACTAGATTGAGAGCATTGAAAATCACTTTGAATGTGATGGCATAGCAGAGGCCCAAAAGGTAAAGGTGGCCAAGTCAAGGTTGAGAGGTGTAGCTCTCACATGGTGGAAGTTTGTACAATCTGAAAGAGAAAAAGAAGGAAAAGGTCCTATAGTTTCATGGAGAGGGATGGTAACCAAGATAAGGAAGACTTATCTCCTTGATGATTATGAAGTCTAGTTGCATAGGAGAAGACACAATCTGAGGCAAAAAGATATGGATGTTCAAACATATACATAAGAGTTTCAAAAATTGTGCCTTAGATCAAAAGTGGTTGAAGATGAGAGCATTAGGTTAGCAAGGTACCTAAATGGACTCAAATGGTCTATTCAAGAAGATATGAGTTTGGTGAACTTCAAATCAGTCCGCCAATGTTATCAAATGGCTTTGAAAATAGAGGAGAAAGGCAAAATAAGTAGGAACAAAACCCCAAAGGTAGAGGTAAAGGAAAAGACAACAGAGGACAAAGAGGAAGTTATAGTGGAAGAAGCTCAGAACCAAGAGCCCAAGGAGAAGTCAAATTTTCTGAACAACAAGAAGGAAGTTCTAGTAGAGGAGGTAGAGGAAGAGGTTTCAGCTCTAGAGGAAGAAGTGGTTGACAAGGAAGAGGCAGCTACTTCACCAACATGAAATGCTATCACTGCAACCAATTGGGACACCCAGCCTATAGATGTCCAGAGAAAGGTAGCACTTCTCATGGAGGAGATAAGAGATCCAATCTGATTCAAGATGAGTCTACTACAGCAAATAAACAACCTGAGGTACCTTTGAATTCAGAGGAAGGTGAGAATCTCATGATGAGGACTTTGATGAAGGAACCAGTGAAAGAAGAGCCAAGCCGAAGAAGATCCTTGTTTAGGATAAAGTGCAAGATGATGGGAAAAGTGTGTAAGTTCATCATAGACTTAGGTTCAACTGACAATATTGTGTCAGAGGAGGCAGTCAGTAAATTGAAATTGACAAGAATACCTCACAATAATCCTTACAAGGTCACATGGCTCAATAAGGGTCAGCATGTCTTGGTGAATGAACAAGCATGGGTGGAGTTTTCAATTGGCAAGTACAAAGACAAGGTATTGTGTGATGTATTACCTATGGATGCATGCCACTTGCTCCTAGGTAGGCCTTGGCAATTTGACCGTCAAGCTGTGCATGATGGAGCAAAGAACTCATATACCTTCAAGAAGGACAATGTAACCTACAAGATTCAATCTTTGTTAGAAGATACTGAGGTGCAGACAGCAGGGTCAAAGCTGCTTATAGCTGGTGAAAAAGAGTTTTTAAAAGCTTTGGAAGAAGGAGAAGGAGTTGGCTATGCAGTAATGATCAAGCCAAGAGAAGTAAGAAAAGAGAAGGCAGCTGAAAAGCAAGAGTTACCCAAGGAGATTCAAGACTTGTTGCAGACCTATGAAAGCATTGTAAGTAGTGGTCAACCAGCAACCTTACCTCCTAAAAGAGCCATAAGTCATAGGATAGACTTGATACCAGGAGCTACCCTTCCAAACAAAGTAGCCTACAAGATGACACCTCAGCAAAATGAGGAAATAGCCAGGCAGATTCAAGAACTTCTTGACCAAGGTCTCATTAGGAAAAGCATTAGTCCTTGTGCAGTACCCACTGTCTTAACACCTAAGAAAGGAGGAGAATGGAGGCTTTGCTCTGATTCCAGGGCAATAAACAAGATAACCATTAGGTATAGGTTTCCTATTCCTAGGATTGAAGATCTCATGGATTGTCTAGGTGAAGCTAGGTACTATACCAAGATAGATTTAAAGAGTGGTTACCACCAAATTAGAATACATGAGGGTGATGAGTGGAAAACAGCCTTCAAAACCAATGAGGGTCTTTATGAGTGGCTAGTAATGCCATTTGGTTTGGTTCATCGCCTCCACATTCATGAGACTCACGAATGAAACTCTGGCGACCACATCATGTAAGCTCTGTAGTAGTATCTCTCGACGACATACCAATCTATAAAGCGTAATCCAGAGAGAGCACTCCAACATATTGAGCTGATTCTCAAGAAGCCATGGGAGGAGAAGTCGATGATCAACTGAAAAGTGTGAGTTCATCAAACAAGAGTTTGCCCATCTTGGTTTGTGCTACCACATGGCAACTGAAGATGGATATGTAGCAGTAGAAGTTTCATTCTCAATTGGCCTACTCCAAAGACAGCAACAAAGGTAAGAAGCTTCCATGGTCTTGCTCAGTATTATAGAAAATTTATAAGACAGTTTAGTGCAATTTGTGCTCCTATGTTGGACACCATTAAAGGAGGAATGAAAACTAAGTTTGTGTGGAATGAGCAAGCTAACAAGAGTTTTGAGTTGCTGAAGGAAAAGATAGCTACCCAACCTGTTTTGGTGTTGCCAAGCTTTGAGAAGCTATTCACCATTGAATGTGATGCAAGTAATGTAGCAATTGGAGTTGTTCTCAGCCAAGAGGGCAGACCGGTGGCTTTTCATTCAGAGAAGTTAAGTGACGCCAAGAATAAGTACTCTTCTTATGACCTTGAGATGTATGCATTGGTCCAAGCACTAAGGAAGTAGAGACACTACTTGCTTCCCAAGGAATTCATTGTGTACTCAGACAATCAAGCACTCAGTTTCCTGAATTCACAAGAGAAGTTGAGTCATAGGCACATGAAGTGGGTGGAGTACTTGCAAGCTTACACCTTCAACATCAAGCACAAGAAAGGAGCTCTCAACAAGGTGGCTGATGCATTGAGTAGGAGAGTTCTTACCATTCAAGAAATTCAGTTGAAGAGCATGGGAATAGATCACTTCAAAGATCTATATGTAGATGATGAAGACTTTGCAGAAATTTATAAGGTATGTCTTGAGTTTAAGAACCATTTCCATAGCAAATATGTTGAATATACCTTGTAGAGTGATCTTTTATTTAAAGGGAATCAACTTTGTGTTTCTAGAGGTTTCACTGCAGCACTTCAGTTGCCAAGAGGA
>VDFB02330015.1:250420-295678 GCA_007258455.2 Sequoia sempervirens | reverse complement strand
ATTTAGATATCTTCTAATGATAAATTTCATGTTGAATTTATGATTTTATATGAAATATTTTGTAATATTCATCATGAAATATTTTTATCATATAATGAAATAACACTTGAATATAAAATACATCCTCATCTAGATAGAATAAAATTTTGAATGAGTATGAAGTATGGAAGGATCATGTGAAAAAGATAAGAATATGTCAAAATAAAAAAATATTTGCATGTTGATCGACCAAGAAAAATGATCTACAAAAATAAATAATGAGAGATTATCCAAGGGTAGTTGATTGGGATCAAAGAGGTATAATATGACTATATATGCTCAACTCCTAATCAAGGCATGATGAAAAAATGTAATCAAAGGTGATTCAAAATCCAAGGCAAATATTAAATAAAAAATTAAAACTATATATAAAAGATAAAATTATAGAGGTCAAATTAAGGATGGGTAGGATGGATAAAATAAAAGTGAAAAATGAATCCTAAAATCTAGATGAAAATAAAACAGTGAAGTATAATCACGGAAAAGAAAATATATCTTAATCAGATAGGAAAGGTAGTTTAGACAATCATGAAATAGATTAAATCTAAAAACACTAATTAGAAAAGAAGACAAAGCTCTAATGTCAAATCCGAGTACATGTTGGAATATCAAGTTCACTAATTATTGAATGAAAATAATAATAATATATAAAAAATTATAGGCTAATTAAATACATACAACCAATAAGCACAAATTAACCTTTATTAAAATAGAGTTTGATCAATAATTATAATAAATATGTTAAAATAAAGTAGGAAGTTTAGGAGTGCTTAGCTCTAGAATCATTGGTGTAGAAACATTATTAATGTCATACTAAATTTATTTTCTATTATCTATAAATTAATGCCCTTAGTCTAATGGATGTATTAGAGTATATGTAATATCAAAATTTCATATGGTTCAATCATGAGTATTGTGAGGTCAATCTTAGGTACTACAAACTCATTCTAACATGTAGAATCAAATCGTGTCACATGAAAAAGATTCACAATAATGGGCATTAGTATACCTACTTGACTTCACTATCATTAAAGTCAAATGTGTAAACTAGATATATAGGAATTTTGTTGGAATGATCGCTATCTCAAGAAGTGATTGGTTCTCATAGATCAACCCCATTGGTGGATTAGATTAATGATAATGAGAAATATTGAAGGCAACATTGATCAACACGTGGATATTGTTCTTTATCCTTTAAAACATCAAATTGTACTCTAATATTCCTTTTAATTTCCAAAATCTATCATATGTATTAATGGCACATATGTCTTTTAATACCAAAACATAACATGTGTTAAGAAATAACTATTCTTCATAATAAATAGTAGGAAGGAACAATAATATTAAGTTTTCAATTTGAATATTTGAATTTTATGTGTATTCTTATTTCCTTTGAGATTGAAATAGATCAATCTTAAATTAGACATAAATAAACAGTAAAAAATAAAATAATAATTTTGAAACATCAAATAAATGTAAAAATATAAATAAAAATAAAAATAAATAAATACAAAATATAGAGAAATAAGTATAAATAAAAAGAAATACAATTACAAATTAAATTATAAAATATATCTAATATAAAAATATATCACTTAAAATATATTATTATATTTAAAATATTCTATCATATAGCAAGAACATACAAATTTCCCCATTATTCATTTGCTAACTTCAATTTATTTTAAGCTAGGCAGTATTATTTCCCACACTAAATAACAGTTTATATGTTTCCATTAATTTTATTTCTAAATTAATTTATGTATGTTTAAAATTTAAAATCTGATGATGACGTCCATGATGACTTCTCACATTTAACATTTTCTTTAGGTATCCATCGAGATGGTAAGAGAATATTAAATAATTCTTGTGCTGCACGTTATTATTGATCTGAACAATAATGCCGACTTCACAGCCGCCTGTTTACAGAGGTTACCAGATGACCGGACTAACGGATTAAATTACCGCCCTGTTTCATGCGCGTTTTGGAATTATCATTTCTTCATCCCCATGCAAATCCACCAACCCTTACTTTTCACGTCATCTAACGAAGAAGATCCGTCGAAGGATTGTTCAGTGCTTTCCATCAGAATAAAGAAGGGTACATTTCATCCAACGAGCTTCACCGTGCCGCCTCCATGTCCACAAAGGGATTGTTTCCGCAAAGGCTAAAATGCCAGGAAGAATGCTGAGGAGGATTCAAAGCATTTTTTAGGCCATTTGACATGCAATAAACCTTCCATGCAGGCCTAAATATTTCTAGCTGTAGAGAATCAAAATCAAATTATAAACAACCAACTACTCCTTCAATCACAGTCCAACATAGAATGTGTAACCAATTTTGCAAGATATGCAACAAACCATAGAATTCTGATAGTTCCGTGTGCAACAGCAGGTTTTTCAAATGGACCGCTCCAACAATAGATGAGACATTGATTTTCCCTACTGTTGGCAATTCTCTACGTCTTCGTCATCCAACACTCAACAAGATTTGCCTTCATCACCCTAGATTTTGAATCTTGAGTGTCTTTAAAGCAGCTGTGACGGTGCGCAGGCGGCGCGAAGAATATGTTGTGTTTTGCAGGGATTTCTTTTATAAATAAAAGGCCTTGTGTTCAATCGCAACCTTTGTACATGATAAAATAGTAATGCTTGTGTACGGATTAGTCAAATCTTATAAAAATAGATGACGGACCTTTATATCTAGAGAGGCTTAATGCAAGCTTATAATTGTTGACCTAGACTAAATATTTTATTTTATTTTATTTACGAACGTGCATTTTTTCCTGTCCTGTATGTTACAAGATTGTTTCTAAACTTTTTGTGTATGTTTTTTACATAAGCAATCTATTTCAAGGTGACAGTGGGAAAATAATATCATCAAGTAAAGAATAAATGAAACTATAATATATGTGGTTGACATAGTTACACATAGGCCATTCAAACGCTACAAAGAAATCATGGAGAGACTGTAGCGGACATCATACTTTTGAATTCGGCAAAATCTAACACTCCATTGCAGTCTGAATCAAATCTGCATATCATTTTCTGGCACTGTTGTGGTTCTTGCGTGTGTTGAATTAATCCCAGCGTGGAGAGCACTCTTTGCAGCTCTTCACAAGAGATGTATCCGTCTTTATTCTCATCAAAAATCTTGAATGCTTCCATGAAATCGTCTGATTCATCTTTTTCTTCGTCTTGTTCGCGATTGATGATGAATTTAAATAAATCAACAAACTCTTCGAATTGAAGACCATCGCTAAAATCCTCTGCACCTTTGTTTCTCACTGTTAATCTCAAATCTTCTTCTGACATTAATATTCCGAGTTTGTTTGTGAATCGACAGATTTCATGGACCAGCCATTTCAAGACAGTAAAAACGCTGCTATAATCTTCTAAATATATAAAAGCAGACCAGTGAATCGACCGCTCGGCGTAAAGAGCAATAAATATTTAAACAATAAGAATATGATATATAATCTGCTGTCTGGTTGCAAGGGTTAATTCGTATTTATAGGAGGCAGGAAAGAAGGTTCAAGGCCATTGCGAGGAAGAAGAAAGGATTGGCAGTAGAAAACGTTAGGAAGAGCACAACTTCTCCGTCCACTCTAGAAAACGCGTTACCGTCACTTCGTACACATCTTCAATTATCGCGATTCATGACGACTTTTCTCTGTCGAAACAGGAAAACAAAGAAATTAGAACAGTATTAAGATTATGGTATTCCACGATCTGATGTGTAATTTGAGCGTATCTGACGTATTTCGCGAATCTGAATGATCTGAATGTGGAAAGAGGGCAAACGTGTCTCCACTATGTGGAATGCGCTTCCGAGTAGAATAATTATTAGTAAAAAGGTCCTTCTGTCATGTTCCATAGCCGCCGCGCATACAAAAAGAGGCGTGCTTTGATTACATCACTTAATTGTCAAGTTTTGCTGTCTATTTGATTAACAAATATACTTATGTTAGGGGAGAGGACCCACTTCCTAGCATGTTTCAATAGTTGTGATAGTATTTGTTTATATAATGTTTAATATTTTTTATTAATATTGGATCAATAGTTGTGACTTAAAAGCAACCAATCATGCAATGCCACACCAACGCTCAATAAAACATGTTTGAATGCACAATTATTAGTCTCACTTTTTTTTGGGTCTTTTTGGACACTCTGACAAAAAGCATGTTGATGTGGCATTATATTTGATGATGTGGCCCTGAAACCTTAGTTATAAGAAGGGGACTTGCCAAGTAAGCTGTAAATTGAGAATGATTTGAAATTTCCACGTAGGATAATTAAAAGAACGAAATTAGGGTGCTCAATTATTGGATCCTCTCCCCTATGTGGTTATTTTTTCTTATATTTTTGTGAATTTGACATTCTCACATAATTGAATATTTTTAAAACCTTATCTTTTTATTAGAGTTCTAGAATTTTTCTTAATTGAATTTTATATTTATATATTATTGGTTTCTTTATACCAAAATTTAGATTTTTATTGCATCATTTTTCTTGATTTTTTATTTTATATAAAATTTAATAAGTTTAGGATCCACCATTATTTGTATATGTAATTGATTTCTTTATATTAGAATTTAAATCTACTCTTGTTTGCACTTCACTAATATATCATGGAGTTTCATGATTCCTTTTTTTGGTTTTTGTTTATTGAAAAATGGTAGAACATAAAAAAAAATTAAGTGCAAAAGTTACACCATTGTCGTAAAAATAAAAATATATTGATTAGATTCTTCAATATTTTTTCACTGCATTGCATTGACTAATATAGCCTTACCTTTTTCATATCAAACCAACTAGCTTACTTACCAGAATAACTTCCAAGAAACTAATTCTTTTATTATTTACCTAACAATTATTTATAATATAACATTCACATGTTAATTTATTTATTATTATTTAATCTAAACTAACTTATATGCCTATTTAAATATGTAATAAATTCAACATTCCCCCATTATTACATCAATCTAAACAAATGATAAAACATTACCAGGACTAAACATAGTAGCCCTTCTAAAGATTTTTGTGAAACACCTCCACCAAATCTCCCTACTCACCCAAGAAAAGGTAGGTGGACTCCATCAGTGGATCTCCTAATTGTCAAACCTACAAAACCTCTATATAATTGTAGCATAAAAAAAGTAACACTTTTCATGCTTAGATTGGGAATGAATAATTAATGATAAAATGGACTTAATGGTGCCTTATTTAAGGTGTTGTAAAGTGTTTTCTTACACTTTTACACTAATCTAGGGATTTATTAATTAATTGAGGTTAATTAGAGCTTATTTGGCCTCTCAAATTCAAATCCAAGCCTTATTTATGTTAGTGTTAAGTTTTAATTTCGAGATAATTATTTAGGTAGTTTTCCTCTATCGGGTGGTTTTTCACCTGTTTCATTTTTCATGCCTTTAAAAGTCCTGTACACTATGTATTTTACATCTCATCTCATTTTTTGATAATCATCTTGATATTTTGGCAGAATAGTGTTTGTGCTTCTCTTGTATGTGTGAGGGTGGTTTGTTTTCGCACTTTGAGGATCCTGGCAAGGAGTTGCCATCTCCTACATGGTATCAGAGCTCCTCCTCTTCCTCACCTTCCTAGAGAGTTTCTACCGAGAAGATTCAGGTAATGTTTTTGCCTACATTTTGTTTGGTGTTCAAAAATTTTCTTAAAATTTCTATTTTTCCATTATGTGATCGCTATTTGTCACCTCAATTTGTCCCTATCTCGGGGGTGATTTGGGTGTTTGGTTCGTGTGAGAGGCGTGAATCCTTTGTTTCAAGCCGTGAGTCTTATTTGGAGTTAGCGAATTTTATCTGCAGGCTAATGGTGGGCGTGAGTCGCAAGTTGCATGTTGAAGGCACGATTTTCCTTTCGAAGGATGCAATTTGGTTTTTGAAGAGGCATTTGAACCCTTGGTAGGCCGCATGAAAGGGAGGCAAAGGCATGATGCAAATCCCTGTAATCGTAATCCCTTGAACGACCGTTGAATTGGTGCAAAGAGGCTATTACTGTTATCATTGGGAGAGGCCACGACTGGTTTCATTTTTGAGGCCTATGACTGCTCTCCTTTTGCAGTCATGATTCTTCTTTTAGAGGTGTGATTTACAATTGTTGAATTTGCAGGTAGAGTTTGGATTATAGAGGTCATGAATTGATTGAAAGAGAGACTTGTGATTTTTTAATCTTGATTTGCAGGCTCAATTCTATGGTTGATTAATTCATTGATACTAGGTCATGAATACTCCTATTCAAGATGATTTGAAGATAGATTTACTATTGGTTGGGCATAGGGTCTCTATTTTTCTCGTCATTATTCTTTGCTAGGCATGAAAAAAATTTACCATTTTTTTAACCTTGCTACAAAAATTTATCACACATTTGTTGCGAAGGTGTCTTTTTGGCCTTTATATGCTCCAATCCTCGCACTAGACATGTGAATTGCTTTAGTTGTCATGAGATAGCAATCAAATCCACAAAAGGAGAAGAAAGTGGTGGATGGGTTAGTGACGAACTAGAGGAATTAGCTTTGGGTTTATGGATAGGGAAATCTCTAATGAGATGTCCTTCTTTATGTTAGTAAAAGAAAGTACTAGGTTTTTTAAGGTAGGAAATGGGTTGAAATAAGATAAATCTAGGTTCAACAATTTGGAGGGTATCAAGTAGTGATTAGTTGAAGTCAACTTCAATACATGCCTTAGGGTGAACTTGAAAGCTTGAGTATCTTTTTGCATTATTTTTGCACCATAAAACTCAACCTAGTTGAGCTACTATGTTTTTGAGAAATGGTCAAAAAGCAAAGTTCAAAAAGGAGAATTCTACCCACATTTGGTAATAACATTTAGATGCTCCATTAGGGTGGAAGTCAAAATACCATGCCTATAAATAGCAGATTTGGCCACAAATTGTGCCCAAAAGCCATAATGTAGGACTGTCTAAACATGTTCAATAGAGAAAAACATGCATGAAATGTAACTCTTGCCAAGGTCTCTAATAGATTCTATAATGCACCCCTATTTTCAGAATGTGTTCTCACCTTCAATCATCAATAAAATCTAGAACTTCATTAGGTAGAATGGATTCAAGAATCTTACCTCCATTATTAGTTTCTTGAGGTTGGGGATTGATGGTAGGCATTCCATTTTTTTTCTAAGATTCTAACTGTTTATTCTTCTCTCCAACATCTAAATTTTGGATTTTTTCATACGAATACCTAGGTCATGTGCTTTTGTTGGGGTTTGAATTACTCTTTGAGGGTTGCAGAATTATATCTTCCATGGCATTTCTATTCGGCTTAGGGAGTTCAAGTATGGTGGTTGTGGGTGTTTATTCTATTTTCCAATGATTTTGAGAGAGCAAGTTGCTAGACTTCTTATGGATGTGAATAGGGTTTCTTTTGCACTTTTTCCTCTATTGACATGATGTAATATCAGATGGGTTGTAAAAAGGACCTTTGTTCACTATTGGAGAGTTGCAGAATCAACGCTACAAGAGGTTTGTTGCTTGCATGCCACATAGGTAGGGCACCGCCAACATGTCTAGCTTACAACTATGAATGTTGATACCAAAACAATCTATTGTTGTATTTTGTTGCCTCACATGAAATAAAAGATTTTGAGCCTAAATACAATTTAGGGTTTGTCACAAAATTACGGAAAGCTTGCATACTTAATTCTTCATTGGCAATACCATTATGGATTATCATTGCAAGCTTATAATTAGAGGTGAAAAAACTTTATGTTTATAGAGATTTAAGGAAGGCTTATAATCGTTGACCTAGACTAAAATTTTGATTTTATTTATTTACGAATGTAATGCTGCACATTAGTTTTGTGTTGTATGGGTTAATAATTACAAGATTGTTTCTAAATATGCTATGTATATTTTTATATAATTTAGAAGCAATATTATTTCAACATGATTATGGAAAATTAATAACAATAAATAAAATTATAAAATATTAGCAGGCAATATATTTCTTTTGCATAGTTGCACATAGGTCATATAGATGCTACATAGAAATCATGGAGAGATCATAGTGGACATCATACTTTTGAATTTAGAAAATCCTAACACTCCATTGTAGTTTGATTAGAATTATCATATCACTTTCTTGTATTGTTGTGGTTGTTGCACATGTTGAATCAATCTCAACGTGGAAAGAACTCGTTTTAGCTCTACACAAGAAATATATCCATCTTCATTCTCATAAAAATATTGAATGCCTCCATAAAATCATCTAATTCATTTCTTGCTTTGTCTTGTTCATGATTAAAGATGAAGTTATATAAATCAATCAACAAACTCTTCAAATTGAAGACCATTGCTACAATCCTCTGCACCTTTGTTTCTCACTATTAATCTCAATTCATGATAGAATGAGAGTTAGTCCATATTGTAAGTCAATTTATATAGATCTAGTGGATAGTACTCCTCATTTAAATACTTTTTCTAATGATAAATCTCATATTTGAATTATTGGCTTTTCATGACGATTTGTCTAAGATTCATCATGTGAAATATTTTTTTTCATATGGTGAAATAACACTTACATAGAAAATAATTCCCATCTATAGCATAAACTTTCAAACGAGAGTATGAAGTATAGAAAGACAATGTGACAAACGATAAAAATATTATCAAAATAAAAAAATGTGTCCATATATATTAACCAATAAAAATGATCTAGGAAAATAAACAATAAGAGATTATCCGAGGATTGTTGGTTGGGATCATACAAATATATGACTATATATGTTCAATTCCTGATGAGAAAATGTAATCAAAGGTGATTTAAAATCGTAAACAAATAAGAAATAAAAGAATAAAATTATATACGAAAGATGAAAACATTAGAAGTCAAATTTAGGTTGAGAAGGATGGATAAAATAAAAGTGAAAAATGAATCCTAAACTCTACATGAAAATTAAAAAACAATGAAGCATAAACGATGATAAAGAAGAAGATGCGTTGAAAGAATTGATGGAAGCTTTTAGTGATTTCGATCAGAATAAAGATGGGCACATTTCATCAAACGGGATTCACCGTGTCCTATCCACAATGGGATTTATTCTGCAGAGGCAACGCCCGCTACAATGCCAGGAAGCATGCGAAGGAGGATTCAAAGCATTTTTTAGGCCATTCGATATGCAACAAACCTTCCATGCACGCCTAAACATTTCTAGCTGTAGAGAATCAAAATCAAGGGAGAATTCTCTCAAATTATAAACACCCAACTACTCCTTCAAGCTGAAGAATGAAACTTATAAAACAGTTCTTAATACTTTACTGAGAAATCAGATTGAAAATCATCACACTAAAAATATAATAATCAATGAACAATGGATCTGCTCTGAAACTGAGAAAACAACAAAGCTAAAATGATTTTCTGTATCATTCATCTCTGTAAATCTGCTACAAATAACTCTATATAAAGAGTTTTGAGACAACACCAATAAAGGAAAAAACTCATGCGAATAGGCTGCATGAAAAAGAAAGCTAAAGAAAACAAAGCTCAGAAAAGGAAAGATGCCAAAGCATCGAACAAGTTCCAATCCGCATTGGTTCATGCGCATGTCTTCACAAGCGCAATCCAACACAGAATGAGTAACCAGTTTTCACATAAGCAATCTATTTCAGCGTGACTGGAAAATTAATATGAAAATAAAAAATAAATAATATTATAAAATATTAGGAGACAATATATGTCGTTTACACAGTTGCACATAGGCCATTTAAATGCTACAAAGAAATCATGGAGAGACTGTAGCGGACATCATACTTTTGAATTCGGCAAAATCTAAAACTCCATTGCAGTCTGAATCAAATCTACATATCATATTTTGGCACTGTTGTAGTTGTTGCACGTGTGGAATTAATCCGAGCGTGGAGAGCACTCGTTGCAGCTCTTCACAGGAGATGTATCCGTCTTTATTCTCATCAAAAATCTTGAATGCCTCCATCAAATCGTCTGATTCATCTTTTTCTTCATCTTGTTCGTGGTTGAAGATGAATTGATATAAATCAACAAACTCTTCAAATTGAAGACCATCGCTACAATCCTCTGCACCTTTGTTTCTCACTATTAGTTTCAAATCTTCTTCTGACATTAATATTCCGAGCTTGTTTGTGAATCGACAGATTTCATTGACAGTAACAGCTCCATCAGCGTTCTTCCCCAGTAGTTCATATACTCTTCGAATTTCATTCAGATCAGCCATTTCAAGAGAGAAAAAACACAGCTATAAACTCTAAATATATAAAAGCAGACCCGTAAATCGACCGGTCGGCTTAAAGAGCAATAGATATTTAAACAATATGAATATGATATACAATCTACTATCTGGTTGCAAGGATTAATCTGTATTTATTAGAGGCAGAAAAGAAGGTTCGAGGCCATTGCAAGGAAGAAGAAAGGATCCACGGTAGAAAATGTCAGGAAGCGCACAACTCGTCCGTCCACATTAGAAAACGCATTATCGTTGTTTCGTACACATCTTCGACATCATCGCGATTCACGACGATTTAGAATAAACAAATTTAAATGGTATTTAATATTACGCTATTCCACGCTCTGATGTGTAATTTGAGCGGGTCTGACGTATTACGCGAATCCGAATGTTCTGTATGTGGAAAGAGGGTAAACGCGTCTCCAGCATGTGGAATACACTTTCGACTAGAATAATTATAGTAAAAAATGCTCATGTCATGTTCCATAACGGCGGGGTACAAAAAGAGGCGTGTTTTGATTAGATACCAGTTGTTGATGTACGAATAATACGATCACCTTACTTATTTACTTTCGTTATTTATTTAATTGAAAAAATATTTATGTTATGTGGTTTATTTTTCGTTATGTGGTCTATTTATGTGAATATGTTTTAATTAAATATTTTTATACAAGATTTAATTAAGATTTGGATGCATTTTTATTTATGTATTATTGTTTTTTCATGTCAAAATTTAGGTTTTATTGTATATTTTTTATTTTTTAGTTTATGTAAAATTAAATTAGAGTTTAGATCCATCATTATTTGTATATATAATTGATTTATTTATATTACAATTTAAATCTATTTTTGTTTGCACTTCATTAATATATTATGGAGTCTCATTATCCCTTGTCTTTAGTTAATATTCACATCTCTATTTCAAATTTGTATATGAACAAATAATTTCTAACATTTGATATTGCTATCCTTGATTCTTCAAATATTTTATAATAAAATGGAGATTTATTTTCTATGAAGATATTCCATCATATAGGTACTTGTTCATCCTTCATTGACTTAATTATTGTATTTCCTTCACTCTTTGATATGCTCACTTCATTTGTTCGTTAGCATCATTTCTTATTTATTTTTCATATAGATTATGCTAGTAATATTCCTGAGAATAATATGAACTTTCACACTAAGCCATCTTTTCTAGTAATATACCTATTTTGTATACCTTAAATACTCTATAGAGTATCATATGAATGTAGATGTATATCAAAAAGTAGACAAGGGATATATGGTTTTATTGATCAAATTAAGAATACTCTAGCTAAAATATCTCATTAGGATTTAATATTCGTCTACAAAAATATAAATTTATTGAAATGTTTAACTAAAATTATTGTTTCATTTAATGTTATTCAATTATAAATATTATTAACATTATTGAGCTTGATTATCAAATTATTCATTTACATTTCTTGAGCTACCTTCTCCCCATGTTAGTTAAGAGTGTTACAAATAGTTATATATGTTATAGTTAACTTTAGGGATATTGATATCAAAAGCAATTTAACTTTGTAATATAGATCTAGTTAAATCATTTGTAGAAAATATTTCTTAGATATAATGAAAGTTAAATATACTAATTTACCACAATATAAAGCCAATATCAAACAATTTGATGATATGGATTGTAAGTCTCTTCATTCTATTAATTTTCCAATAACTCTTGGACCTATTATGCTCAATAATTATTCTATGTGATGCATAGGACATGCATAGGGGAAAAATAATTTGCAAAAAAGATTATAAAATTCAAGTAGAATGAGAACACTCTACTTCTCTTGAAAAGTTGATAGGTTGTAAATACTAGTCAACTCCAATGTCCCTTTATGCTAGGTCTTGATAGTGTTAGAAAAGCTAAGTGGCTTATGTGACTTTTCCAACAAGAGACATGTGTTAGAAAATATCAAATTAAAAAAATTCTTGTAACTAATGTATTGAATCTACTATAGCAATAAATGAATCTTTAAATTTCTAAGTGAACTTATACCTATCATAAATATAATTTATTTATTACTTAATCTAATCTAAATCTAACATATTACAAAAAAGGTCAAAAGGAGTTATGGTTTAGAGAGATAAACATAAAATAAAATGGACAATGGTATTCTCATTTTTATTCTTAGTTCTAAATGTTCTAATAAAATTCAAATCAATATGTATATGTATATGTATAATGTTGTGATCAATTTTTTCACACAATCATAGACAATATAAGTGCAAGATTTTATGAAATTTGAAGCAAATATATTCGTTAAATACATAAAATCATCATATTTTAGATGCAAATTTTACACATAACTCCATTGTAAACACTATAAAGATATTTCAAAGGGTTGTTCAACTTAAAGAAAATAAAATAAAACATATCACCACTAAGGCTAAAAAATATTAAAAAATAACAAGAATAATTTAGATTAATTGGCAATGGGAAAACTACAACCTTCAACAGAGTTACCCACACTTAAAATTATATTGTTCACTTATTTTTCTAAAATATCCAATCATAAAAAAAATCCCCTAAAAGAAAATAAATAGATAATTTGGGTGCAAAAACCATTATTACAATAGCAACTCAACTTAGGATCAAATTTGATCCTCAGGCCAAAAGTTAAATACAATTTCCTAGATATAGTCTCTTTACATTAAATGAGACAATTTACTAAATGAGACCTAAAATAATAGTACACATCCCTAGAAGGGTAGTCCAATTTGAACATAAAGTGATAAGAAAGGGAGAGGCCATCATCCCACTCAACATTGTGATTCCACTCACCTTCATTGCAACATGAACTGCACATGGAAATTATTTAATGCTTCAAAAATAAGACTAGATTCTAGAGTGATTGTTTATTGGATCTTGAACTTCTTAGACATGAGGTTTTTTTAAATTGAATTTGTTATCTCATGAATTTTCAACATACTTTCTTGGAAAAAAAAATATTCCTATTTATTCTCTTTAATTCTTTGATTAGTTCATCAATGAGTTATCTTCTTACTAACCTAATGAATTCCTTAATTTGATAACATTAAGATGAAATACCCTACTAAAAAGTGTATGGAAAGTCTAATAAATCCTTCTATTTCAATCATAATTACATCAACAACTTCCCTTCTCACAACAGATTTATATTGGAAAGTATTAAAAACATTTATTTTATAATTTATGGCTTTGAACCACTCCACGTGTATCTTAGGGTTGTTATCTACTTATGATTCTAAAATGGAATCTTGGCCATTTTTTGAAGTATAGGTAGGTTTCCCTCTGATTGGGTGAGTTCTTGATCAAGTGACTCTATAAATTCAGCTAGGGCACAAGCTTCATTACTTACAATATGATAAATCTAGATTAACTCTCTAATCAACTTACCTCCTTATATTTCCAATTAAATTCTCTAGGTAGTATTAACTTATAACACCTTTTGTAACATGTTTATGTTTACCCTTGTCTATTGATTTCAAGATAGGAGGAGCATGAGAATTACCATCAATAGGATCCACAAGGTAGTTTATGCAATCCTCTAGTTCACTAACCTGAGGTCTTATCTCTCTCTTAGTCATCATATCTTTATCCCTATGATTTAGGATAACACTCATTAAATTATTGAGAGATTTTTCTCATGTTCCCTTGTTTGATGACCTAAATTAATATGCAATTGATAGTCTTGTGGTTATATATCTTATTCATCCTTATATATCAAAAGAGTTGCAACCTATGTAATCCTTGCTCCTCAATTGTCCATAGTAAAATTAGATAATGTCTTGTCTCTTTTCTTCTTGGAATTCCCACTAGCTCTAAAATATCTTTAAAGTAGGTGTATATATTTTTTTCCTTTTTTGAATGCTCAACCATACTAGCATTGTTGGGTCTCTAGTAGAAGTCTTGTGTGTGTCAGTCCTAGTAGGAGGTGATGATGTTCTAGGAGGATTCTAGATGTAGGATCTTCTATCGAGGGTGATGGAATTCTCATTAAAATGAATCTTGGTGAAGGAGCTAGTGAGGGTGTCAATAATATAGGAGTATTAGAACCTATGCCAAAAGATGATGCGGCACTATGAATTGCATCTCCATATAAATTTCTATAGGTATTTCTAATTATGTTTGAGCTCACCCATCCTATAGTGTTTTAATTATTACTTCTTCTACCTTAATATGCTACTTAGATATATTGGTCTATATAGGTGTAGGAAGAGCTAGTCTTGATGGAGGTGGAGAAAGAGTAGGTGAAGGAATTGGGATTCATTTAGAGAGCAAGTGGTACCTATGCTACCTCACTAACTAGCTCTTATTATGTAGCAAATGACCTAGACCTCACACTTATTTATGATGTCTCTTCATCTTTATCCTTCTCTCCTCATCACCTACAAAGATCTAGGCATGGGAAGCCTCGTCCTTCTTTCTCTCAGATGGTATTGGAGCCAATGATGACTCTCCTTCAAATTTCTTCAATATAGGATCTTGTGTGGGTTTCTATTATTGTAGGTGAAGATCATCCATGGGATGGATTTCTAAACCATCTTTTGGTTCTAATAATCATAGCCTTAGATCTAGTCTCAATTGAGGTATCCTTTGATATAGACCAATCTACTCTTCTCATTAGCTACTTGTAAAACCTCTCCTTGTTTAGGAAGGTTATGAAACCTTTGCATATTAGTGCATGGTCTTTGGGACTTTCTCTAAATTTCATCCCTCCATTAAACCAAGTGACATCTATTTTTTATTTATTGTTATTTATTATAAGTTTGTGAATAAATAGATGTCTTGATGATGATATCTCTCGATATATTTTATATAAATTATATTTAAGATATATATGTTAATTATTAAATGATGATGTATGAATTATTTATATATTTAAAGAACGTCAAGACTAGTTCATAATTGTTAATTTGAACCTTTTATGTTTTTTCTAATTTTATTTATAATTTTCTGTATTCTTGGATAGCACGTAATCGTTAATGTACGCGATAAAAACTACCGGCCGTGCTTTAAAAAAAGGCATGTTGCTATATAAAATGAAAAGATTACGTGCTTGACAAGAATAAAGAAAATTATAAAATATTGACAGACAATGAATGTCGTTTACACAGTTGCACACAGGCCATATAAACGCTACCAAGAAATCATGGAGAGTCTGTAGCGAACATCATACTTTTGAATTCGGAAAAATCCAACACTCCATTGCAGTCTGAACCAAATCTATATATCATTTTCTGGCACTGTTGCGGTTGTTGCGCGTGTGGAATTAATTCGAGCGTGGAAAGCACTCGTTGCAGCTCTTCACAAGAGATGTATCCGTCTTCATTCTCATAAAAAATCTTAAATGCCCCAATCAAATCGTCTGACTCGTTTCTTTCTTCGCCTTGTTCGTGGTATCAAGTAGTAATTTGTAGGGTATCAAGTTGATATTAGAGTTTTAAATTTGACTTTTTAATTTATTTATTTTATATAAAATCTAATATAAGGGTTTGGATTCAGTCTTATTTGTATTTTTTACTGATTTTTTCATATTAAAATTTAGATATTTATTGTATGATTTCTAGATTTTTGTTCATTTATCTTTGTTTGCACTTCACTAATATATTATCAAGTTTTATTGTCTCTTGTTTTAAGTTTCTATTATAAATTTTGATATGTTGAAGTAATTTATGACATTTGATCTTGTTATCCTTAATTCTTTCATATATTTTTACAATACAAATTGGGGTATGTTGTCTATGGAGATGTTCCATCACATGTGTATCTTTTCATCCTTCATTGAATTAGTTATTGTCTTTAATTCCCTCTTGTATATGTTCACTTCACTTTCCTATATTTATATGAACACACATAAATGCATTCATACATATGAATAAATGACATTATATCTTCCTTAATTACACATGACTCTATTCTCTCTTGTGATGCCTTTCTTCCTAAGTTAGGATGATCCTATATTCAAATCTCATTTGGATTTTCATACCCTAACTTTCAAGCTAAGCCATTTTTTTAGTAATATATTGATTTTCCATGTCTTAAATACTCCATAGAGTTAACATATGATTGGACATCAAAAAATAGATAGGGGATATGGTCTGGTTGATAAAAATTTAAAATATTCTAGCTAAAATATCTTAGCAAGATTTAATGTATTCATTTATATAAATAGACTTCATTTTAGGTGAAATTTAGGTAAAATTATTCCATTCAATTTTACTGAAGTATAAAATTATTTACCATTATTGAGACTATTTATCAACATAATTCTATGACTTCAATTGCATTTCATGAGATGCCTTGCCTCATGTTACTCAAGAGTATCAATAGTTATATATTGTGGTTGTATATGGGTAAATTCATATCAAGTGAGCTTTAATTTCATAATAGAATCAATTTGATAACTTCTAATAAATATTTTGTGGATGTAATCAACATTGAATCTACTAATTTATCAAAATTTAAAGTTAATATCCAATAAGATGAAAATGTGGGTTGTAAGTCTCTTGGTTTTATTACCTTTTTCATCATTCTCAGAACTATCACAATCAAGGATTTGTTCCATGTGATACATGGTTCTTTAATGTATAATTTTGTATTAGGCCATCCATAGATCCATGAAATGGTGTTGTATCTTCTCTTGGTTTTATTACCTTTTACATCTCTCTTGAAACTATGAAAATCAAGAATTTGTTCCATGTGATGCATGGTTATTTAATGTATAATGTTTTCATGGGTTATCCTTAGATCCATGCCATGGTATTGTACCTTCTACACTTCATTCTATATTTGACATCTATTTAAAATAGTATGTATATATTCACAAGTAATGATAATCTCTACCATAACTATCAAGTGATTGATCTTAATTAAATAGTTCATTCCTCTTAATTAATTGATTATGTCTTATATTACCATCAATAACTTCTTATATTTCATCAATACCTCATTATAATCCTTAGGATGATTGAGGTTGTCTTGACTATACAAATTCATGTACTAAAGAACATAAATTGAGAAATAAGAATTATGTTAGTCATCCTTTATAAATGGATCCCACTATATATGGTTGGCCACCTTTGGCTCTTTATGAGGACATTCCTACAAATGAGGGTGCACTTATTCATGTATTCAAAGATAGTATTGATGATTTTTCTCCTTGAGCTCTCAACTATCCTGATGATGGATCACGTAGTTTGATCCGAAACGTTGATGCAAAAACTCTTACACAATCAAATCCAGAAGTCGTCTAGCAATAATCAATATGGATTGTGGAAATGTGATATCTTTAATTGATTTAATAGTGGTTTATCTTATTCTTAGCTAGATAACCAATATAGTAAAGGATTTTCTACTTAATAGAATTTTAGTTATTTTAGGAAAACTCTAGGTCTAAAGGAGAAAGCTAAATTATAACCTCCTTAAGCAACAAAAAGGGATAATACTATCAATTTGGGTTAAAATATCCTACTAAGGATAAGAACACAACATTCCATCATCTTATACAATTAATCATGATAGATCTAGAATTAGAATCAATACATACTAAGTTAATTTAAATGAATAGTGGATATTTTTGCTAATTTAAATATATATATATATATATATATATATATATATATATTATCATGAATCACATATTGAATCTTTAGATGTTTGTGAGTATTTTCCAAAGTTTCATCTTAATATAGTTTTCCCATCTAGAAAGCTAGAACTTTCATAGAAAAAATATCCTCATCCATAACATAAAATTTTAAATGACAATATCAAGGATGGAAGGATCATGCGTAAAAAATATAAGAATATGTTAATATAAAAATGTATGCATGTTTATCAACCACAAAAAATGATCTAGAAAAATTCATAAGGAGAAATTTTCCAAGGATATTTGGATGGGATCAAAGAGGTATATGACTATGTATGCTCAAACGTTGGTCAAGTTATGATAAGAAAACATATGCAAAGGTGAATAAAAAATTGGAAAAATATTAAATAAAAGGATAAAAAATAAAACGATAGAGGTCAATTTAAGGATGGATATGGTGGAAACAATCAAAGTGAAAAAATTGAATCCTAAACCTTAGAGGAAAAAAAAAAATGAAGCATGAATAGGGAAAAGGAAATTATCCTAATTAAATATGTCATATAGGATAAATAATCATAAAATAAATCAAATGTGAAAATCCCAATTATAATACAAAGGTAAACTACTCAAGGTTCCACTTAATAAACTAATAGTATATCACCTATATTCACAAGATACCAATAAACACCCATAATTTTATTCGAATGTACTCCTTCAATTAAATTTATGATACCCTTTTTGCATAAACATCATAATTCAAATGTCCCAAATTTGAAGTATGATGTTCTCTAGATTACTCTCTATCTTTGGGAAAAGTTTAAATTTTCCTTGTACTATTATACCTTCAACCAAACCTCACTTCCTTATTTTATTAAGTCTCTACAAGTTTTTGGGACTTCCCTTATCTTAGTATCATTTTGTTTGGTTACTATTTCATTAATCCCATGAATTTCCTTTCTTTAAAAAAATTATCCTTTCACATTTTAGCATCTATTTTCTTTCATTTCCCTTAAGTTATCATTTCCCTAGTTCCCTATGTTTTAGACCTTTTGATTTTATTTTCTATCCTTTCTTTCCTTTCTTCCCTAAACCCCTACAATCCCAATTTCTAATCCCTTGTCATCAATATAATTTCATATTTTTCTTTCCCGCCTTAATCTCAACCTAGAGGAATTGATGACTTTGACTATTGATCCCCATGGTATTAGGTATCCAAAATTTATATTATATCATTATCTTTTAGAATTCTCCTTAGTGCCATACACAAAGTATTTTGTATCTTAGAATATTGAAACCTAATCCCTCCTCCTTCATCACTTTAAGGTGTACAAAATTTTGAATCTTATTTTCCCTCATTACTATGATATTGGGTATTTCATATACCCAATCCTTGATTCCCAATAGTATAATATATTGATGGGTAGGAGGTATTTTACACAGTGTGTCAAATTATGATACTGTTATCAGGATTCAACTATGTAGTTTTTCAAGTCAATGAGTTTGACTTGAAAAACTACACAGTTGATTCTTGATAGCAATATAATACTATAAGATATGTTTAAATTATGATCTGTAGGCCCCTAGTGCTTTATTTTTAGTATATATTTTTTTTATTTCCTATTTTCATATGACACTTGGTATTCCATTCTTTTGAATCATGATCCTTGCTCCTTTCTACATAAAGTATTGTTAGACCCCAATTCCCATTTATTTATCATGTGTTAGTATACAATATTTTAGGTTTCCCTTCCCCTCATCATTCTATTATCAAGTATTCTATATTGTTGATCCTTGATTCCTATTAAAGTAAATTATGTTATCTCCATCCTTTCTTCCTCCTACAGTAGGTATCTTAAAACCCTAATCATCACTCGCTCTTGCATCAAGTATCTATATATCCTAGTAATCCCCATTCCCCATTTCACTTCCCTTTTATAAACCTTCATTTTTTCCCTTACCATCCTCCCCCCTTATAAATTGGCACGCAAGGATCTTGCTCCTCATTCCCCACTTCCCCACTAACCATCCTTTCTGATCTCATAGACCTTTGCATATCTTTTCATCCTAGCATCCTTTCACGCATTCACTAAACCCCCATCCTTGAACCTTCAAAAAATTCAATACCAATATATCTAGTAGAAATCACTTGAATGGAATTTGCATATGCCTCAAACCCTAGTCCCCTATGCAAGTGTATCCATTGACATACAAATCCCTATACAATTTATCCCTAGATTACAAAAGTATCCTTTCCCATGTGAATCCATAGACCCCTAGTCCCCTATACAAATACATCCATTGTCACACAAAGTATCAGAGCCTTTGTCCCTCTTACAAAAGAATCCGTAGCAATATGATTCACTAGAATCTCAGTATCTCTTACTAATTCTCCCTTGATCATGTCAATCTAGAGGTTATACTATTGATCATGCTTTTCAATACTCCCTTATCCATGTCAATCCCCAAAACCTTGGTCCTTTTTCCATATACATCTTCTACATTAGTAGTTCATCAAACCCTCTCATTTAGGCATGACGTTTATATAACCTTTTTATTCAATTAAAGGGTTAACACATCAACTATGGATGTCATGAATGACCTCAAATGACAAGATAATTTAGAGAGAATAATTCAAACTTTTCTCATCATGTTTACAACCATGATAGGCCTCCAACCTCTATATATTCAAGTATAATCATCATTTATAGCTAATTTGTTGATCTATCGATAAATATTAACACGAATTGCATAGTTTGAGCTCACTTGCATTTAACTATTGAATCTAAGGATGAAAGCTCATGAATTGTAGAGATCAATGTATGAAACTCCTATATTTTTTGGGATATTGGAGGATGAAAACCCTTTGATTTATTATGGGTAGCTTCATTTGGAGGTTGCATCTACACTTCAAGTTTGAAGGATTTTAGCATTCTAGGTATCTCAACATTTTATCTATTTTTTAAATATGTTTGCATTTGCAATAGATTTTTAACTCTAAAGTGCTTCAACATTTTGGGAAGAAATTTTTATAATCCTTTGAAAGATAAATATGTTTGAATGAAATACTTAACCAAAAAATTTAGTTACAACTAGTTTATAAGAGAAAAAATATTTTATGTGTTGTGGGTATTTTACATCGAAGCATTTAATATGAATATTTGTTGTGGGGATTTTAGGTTGATTATTTCACATCAGTTTTTTGGTCTTACGTTTATCACATGGGCTCATTAAATCACCAAAATATATCCCACTAGTTTTAGGAAACTTAGGTAGGATTGTACTAAACCCACACATCCTTGGTGTGAAAATTTTCTTTCTTAACTACATTAGAGTTTGAACTAGGAAATATCTTGTGGTATTATGAGGCTCTAGCACAATACACAACTATGTAGTAGAGAAATAGTTTCATGACCAAGTAGCATGATTAGTCTAGTGACTTTTTTCTCTCATTAACCTATGTAAATGAAGTTATAGATGATTTGGAATATTCCTTATAAGCACATTTCCTTCCTATTGCGTAATTTTTTAACCCCCAATACCTAGCCATATCATATTAATTAAAGTATATTTTTTCTTTGTAATATCGAAGAAATATATTGGGTCATAATTTGGCTATTTAAAAACCCTAATATGAATGTATGTGATGAGTTATTGCTTTAGTGATGAACCCCTCAGGGTAAAACCTTAAGTTCAAATCCTAGGGGATATAGGAATGTTGAATTCTCAATTTATGTGATAAAAAAATTATACTACATAATAAATCTAGGATACTTAAATAAGTGCAAGACTAGCAAGCACAAATTTACCTAGATTAGTAATCAATAATTACAATAGCTATGCTAAAATTATATAAGAGATTGGAGTATTTAACTTTTAGAATTGATGATATAGAAATAATATTTGATGTCACATTAGATCCATTCATTAT
Organism: Sequoia sempervirens; assembly: GCA_007258455.2. Classification (NCBI taxonomy): domain Eukaryota; kingdom Viridiplantae; phylum Streptophyta; class Pinopsida; order Cupressales; family Cupressaceae; genus Sequoia; species Sequoia sempervirens. Next base: position 273,842 of record VDFB02330015.1, on the reverse strand, counting down.
TATCTAAAAATGAATGATCTTAATCTAATTAACATGCCATAATCCATATAACCTTAGAATTTTCTATGATTCAATGAAAAATATTAAGAAAACAATTTCAAATAATACAAATTCAATCTAAGATATAAAATTGAATCGTACAATATTAAAAAATTTAATATAATACACTTCAGTAAACCGACTCACCTTTACCTTCTTAAAAACTAAATGCATGAAATTGATAACTAAGAATATTGTTGGATAGAATTCTAACTCTATAGGTAATTGCATTGTCTACGTTATTATTGATATAAAAAATTATTGTTGACCGCACAGCCAACCCCAATAACCGTTCTAACAGATTAACGTAGACGGCCGCCAACTGACCGCGTTAATAGATAAATAACCGCCCTATTTTATACGCGCTTTGAAATCATCATTTCTTCATCTCGAAGCAAATTCACTCACGTCATATGAATGCCGCCGGTGTTGAAAAGTAGCATCTGGATTCTTCTTTCACAATACTGGAAGATCTTTCCCTCTCCCTTCCCAATGTCCAATGAACCGTCTTTTTCTCCTATATAAGCCAGCGATGGTAACGTAGGCAATCAAAACCATCCTCCTATTCTTAACATCTCTCCTCCCTCTTCATTTGCTTGTACTTTACTTCTTTTACTGCAATCTTGAGCATCACGCGAGCTGCTTCTGCCATTCTAAGAAGAACAATGGCCGATTTGGATGAAATTCGGAGAATATATGACATGGTTGACGTAAACGCAGATGGAATGGTGAGTATTGATGAAATGTGCGGCTTCATTAACAAGCTCGGAATACCAATGTCTGAAGAAGATATGAGATGTATTCTCAATAACCCTCTTCAGGAAGACCTGTCATTTGAGGAATTCGTTGATTTATATCACTCTATTCTCAACAATCACGATGAAAAAGAAAAAGACGTGTCAACGGAATTGATGGAAGCATTCAATGTTTTCGATCAGAATAAAGATGGATACATTTCATCTAACGAGCTTCACGATGTCCTGTCCACAATGGGATTGATTCCGCAGGGGCAACACCCACTAGAATGCCAGAAAATGATATGCAGATTTGATTCGGACTCCAATGGAGTTTTAGATTTCTCTGAATTCCAAAATATGATGTCCTCTAAGCTTTCTCCCTTATGAACGGGCGGATCTCTGTACTTCTGTGTAACAATATATACGGTCCAGTAATATATTTTTTGTCGAATAATATAAATAATCATTGTATTTTAATGAAGTTAAAAAATTTATTAGAAAGAAGGCCGCGGGCCTATTACCAAAAGGCGTATGAACAGAAAAACAAGAGAATGGAAAAAAAAAAGGAACAGGAAAGAGTGTTACTGTTATTATTATTTTGTTGGATGTTTTATTTCAAATTCAGATATTTTTTATAATGTTATATAAGAGTCTGGGTTTAAGTTGATTTATTTTCAGTTGAAAGTGAAGGATCCATGGATGCATATTGGTTTCATTATAAGCTTTGTTTTCATAAGATTTAATTATTGATAATTATTTAGAGACTTTTATTTTACCACTTTATTGTGATGTATGTGGATGAATAAGGTACAATTGAACAACCACAACCTTACAAGAAGAAAATTACTAGGGTTTTTAACCATGTAGTAAACTAAACTATTCCATAAAATTACAAATGCATAACCTAAATATATAAGCATTTCACAATAAACTCATTTTACTTTTCAAACTGACAAGAATATACAATTTTTTCATTTACAATTTTCACATGAATGATTGCAATTAAATAAAGATATAACATTTAACTTTAGAAAACAAGGTCAAGAATTTCATATCTAGATGCTTTCTATCTCATAAAACTCGGCATGTCATCTAGAAGAGAAGAGCATCATCTAGACATTTTACCTCCAACCAAAAATTGGTGGTCCCTCGTACACCTTCCTATTGGAAGTGTTCCTACCCTTCAATGAAGAGTATAATTAAGAACGCCCTAGTATTGTCACCTAAGCTCTTGTGTTGTGTCCTACTTACTCAATAAAACCATACAACTATAAATACCTTCTAACTATGCATGAAACTTCTGATTGGATAAGCAACTCTGGAGCATAATGAACTAACAAGTGCGAGCAGAGACTATTGCACTCATTTTGGCCAAAGTATTTGAAATATATTCAACCACTACTTACGAGTGGATTTGTTTTTTCACCCACATCTACTCGAATTGAGAACCTTATTTGACCTAAAATTAAAATCAAACTATAGATCAACTAGTTATACTTTCAAAAGATCTAGGACATTCCAAAGTGTTTACCCACTAAGGTTGATAATATGACTAGAGTTTTGTGAAAGTTGCTAACAGCTACTTCGAAGTTGACACCATAAAAGCCATTTGGAGAAAGGTCCTACGGGTCATCATGGAGTACATTACAGTGGACAGGTGCTTCACCAGAGTCTATGGCTACCACTTTGCTCTTCTCAATCACTTCCGCTACAAGGTGAGGGTTTCTTTCCCCTATTATCTTTTCTGTTCTTTGAGGAAAAGCTTGAATGATCACAAGAAAAATCCTAGAAGATTTCCTATCCTACATACTGGGTTGATAAGATTGATTGTTGAGCATTATCAAAAAATTCCTGTCCCCACTAACCTGGATACTCATCCTGATTTTGAGAGTGACGACACTGAGCCCAGTGGCTCAGAGTTTCTGCCTAACTTAAGTCTGGCTAGAAATGTCCTTAGCTCGCATGCTACCCCTTTTGGGATTAAAAACCCTACCCCCTTTTCTGATAAGCTTGTGCTGAGCTTAAGCTCGGAGGCCCCTCCCTTAAGAACAGTCATGTTGATAAGAAACCCCAGGCCAAAAACCTTGTTTCTTACTCCAAAGACTCCTCTGATTCTAAGGAGTTTGATGCTAACAAAACCGAGTCTTGTGTTGAACCCTTGCTCGATAATGGACTGCTAAAGTTGACTCCCCTATTACTCCTGACCCTGAGAAAACTCGTCTTAATACTGAAAAGGATCCCTCTCTGGATTTTCTGAACTTAGCCAAAACTAATTATGAGTCCCATTTCAAACTCTCGAAGTGGACATTCAACGAAATTAATGAATTAAAGATAAAAAAAATTGGGCCCTTCAAAGCAAGCTGGAAGAGTTGGGTGCTAAGATTGTAGTGATTGAAAAGAAAGAAGCAAATAGTGGTGTTCATGGTCTCAGGAAAGAACCTCTCAGTAACAGAAATATAGATGCCAAGGTTGAGAATATTAGGAACACCATCAAAATTGTTGCAGAACAAAACAATCGAATGGCCAAATATAATGCCATTATCATTAATGCTATGACAGAGAAGTTAGACAAAGCCCATCAGGGGTCTTTGGTGGTGGATCTGGAGGATACCGATGGTAAAAGTTAGGATACGGATGCTGGCATTTCCAAAAGAACCAAAGCCAATCTGAAGCATAAGGCCCCCTACTCCGAAGATGATTCAAATTTTTAAAAAGCGTGTCAATGATATGCAGAATTTGGAGGCGGAAATAGAGTCTGTCCTCAAGACTCTAAGTCAATAGCGGCGGGTTTTTTTGTTTACTTTGCTGTTCTTTCTGGCTTGACCTTTCTGGTCTGTTTCGAGTGGCTGTTGCTTGCTCTTTCCATCTTCTCTTGGGCAATTGGTGTTTTCTGTTGGACTTTTGTGTCCTGTCTTTTTTATAGTAAACTTTGTGGTTTCGGGTCCCTGTAAAACTTGTTTTACCCATTATCAAAAAACATCTAGGTTCTAGGCTACTGCCTCTAATTCAAGTCATAACACAAAGAATACGGTTTACCTTCTCATCTATTCTTATACTTCTTTGGAAATGTTGATGATACTATGCCATCATCATGACATACACATGGTCATATAGAAGGTACTGACATTACATCAAACAAGCACTAAAATAATAATATTTAAACTGAATAGAGAATTACTCCCTTTTACTCAAGTTCCAAACTTCCAATATCAAGTTATATAGTTTTGGTTCACAAGGATATCATAAGAAATAATGAGGATACACAAAATATAATATTGTCAAGATTCAAGCAACTTAACATCATGTTCATCCATGAATTTGCATCAAATAAATATCATATTACACTATTTAATCTTTTTTGCCTCTTCTAAAGAAATATTTAATCAGTCTTGTCATTTCTCTAGCATTTGTACTATATTTTCCTTTAGGAATTCATGAATAATAAACTTGACTATGAGTTATTCTTTTAGTACTCCAATAATATGAAATAAGGCCTTATTTACTTCACTATGATAATCAAAGTGCCTTCTTATTGTCTAAGAATCCAATTCTTCAAAAACAAAGCATATAAAGATCTATCACCATTATATCACACATCTCATCTAACAAGTGATTCATCTTCAATATTGTACGACAAACAACTAGATAGTTGGTAATTCCACCAAGACTTTACATAAGATTAAATTTATCTTAGAATCTTCTGTCTGGTTGCAAGGATTAATTCGTATTTATGAGAGGCAGCAAAGAAGGTTCGAGGCCATTGCAAGGAAGAAGAAAGGATTCACGATAAAAGGTGAGGAAGCGCACAACTTGTCCGTCCATATTAGAAAACGCGTTACCGTTGCTTCGTACATATCTTCATTCACCACGATTTTTCCACGTACAAACGGAAAAATAAATAAATTGAAACATTATTAAATTATCGCTATTCAACCATGGCCGATATGCCACCTGTTTCGATCTGAGCGCGTCAGACTTAATTCGCGAATCCCTAGTGGGAAAAGGTGCATCTGGCATGTATGTATTATATTAGCCTATAATGGTGAAAATTGTATGTTATGTTTATTTCGATTAGGTTTTTGTAATATTTTATAAGCAATTTTTTAATTTATAAATTTAAAATTTGAGATTATTTATTTTATATTATTATAATATTTTATATGAAATTCATAAAATTGTTTAGTTATTTAATATTCAAGAATGAGTCTAATGTTAAAACTTTTTTCACTAAGAGTAAAGGATCAAGATATATCTATTTTGTCAAAGTTGCTTTGCATGGTCAAGTCTCATTTTTTATGATGTTTGAGTCTTATATTCAATGAGATTTAATCTATATAATAGACTCATTTGGAACTAAAATTATATTATTTTTGTAGTGGTAGATTAAATTTCAATATTGAAATTTTAAAATTTATAACTTGTTAATTTTTTCATTACTTAATTAGCATAATTTATATTTATGTTTAATTTATGTGTTATGTTATTATATCTAAAAACATTAATTTATTCATCTTAAATCAACATAGCTTGACCTAAAACACAAAGAAAAAATTTAATAATCAAATTAATACTAAAGCAAAGTAACATATTGCATAAATATGTATTAAGTCTATTCATAATAACTAGTAGAAAAGAGTAATAAAATTTCAATTTAAATTTAAATGTTTGAATTTTGAATTCATTATCTTTTTTCAAATTGAAATCAAATCAATCTTAAATTACTTGAAAATGAATTTCAAAAATATAATAATAATTTCAAAATATAAAACTAATGCACATAGATAAATAAAAATAAAAATAAAAATCATTAAATGATAAATATATGAAAATAGATATAAATATAAATAGAATATAAAAAATATATTTAAACTATTATTACATTTAAAATTTTCAACAAAATTAAATGAAAATAATTTAAGTATTAAAAAAAGTCAATAGTGGCATGGTGTGATGGTTAAATTGTTGTGTTCTTATTCTTGTCATCAAAGTTCAAATCCCATTGGGATGTAATTGTTGAAAATTTATATTAAAGATAAGATTCTTGTTTGTGACCTAACGATTGATAACTTTCGTTTAAAATACATTTACCCATTTTAAACTAAAAAATGAATAAATCTGGTTTAAATTGTTATTTATTTACTTTGTAAGTGAATAAGTTTTTATACAGTAAAAACTACCACTTTAAATATGTTTCCATAATTTTATTTATTAATCAATTAATTGATTATATGTTCTGAACATAAAAATCGATGATGACGTCAATGATGCCTTCTGACATTTAACATTTTATTTTAGATATCGTCCGTGATGCCTTAGGGAGTATTAGTTCATCACTGTGTTGTACATTTTTGGACATTAATGCCGACCACACAGCCGTCCCCAACAACCTTACTAACCGATTAAAGTACACGAGAATCGAAATGAACGTGTGAACAAATTAAATCCGCGTTTTGGAATCATCATTTCCTCATCTCAATGCAAATCCAGCATTACGAAGGAGGTGGTGAAAGGTGGGATCTCCATTCTTCTTCCACCTTACTCGAAGATCTTCCATCTGAACCATCTTTTTCTCCTATATAAGCCAGCGATGGTAATGTAGGCAATCAAAACTATCCTCCTATTCTTAACTCCCCTCCTCCCTCTTCATTTGCTTATACTTTTCTTCTTTTACTGCAATCTTGAGCATCACGCAAGCTGCTTCTGCCATTCAAACGAGAAAATGGCCGATTTGGATGAAATCCGGAGAATATATGACATGGTGGACGAAAATGCGGATGGGATGGTGAGCTTTGATGAAATGTGCGGCTTCATTAACAAGCTCGGAATACCAATGTCGGAAGAAGATCTGGGATGTATGCTCAACAACCCTCTTCAAGGGCACCTGCCATTTGAGGAATTTGTTCATTTATATCACTCCATACTCAACAAGCAAGATGATGAAGAAAAAGACGAATCGGAGGATTTGATGGAGGCATTCAGGGTTTTCGATCAGAACAAAGATGGGTATATTTCATCTGACGAGCTTCACCAAGTCCTGTCCACAATGGGATTGGTTCCGCAGGGGCAACACCCGTTACAATGCCAGAAAATGATATGCAGATTTGATTCGGATTGCAATGGAGTTTTGGATTTCTCTGAATTCAAAAATATGATGTCTTCTAAGATTTCTCCATGATGAAAGGGCGGATCTCTGTAAATATGTATAACAATCATTTACTGTTGAGTAAATATTTTGTACATTAATATATAGTTCTTCATCATTTTACGAAAGGGGGTTATTTTTGTGTGGACTCTGCAGGTTATCCCAATGTGGCGCTGAATACTAAAATTTACAGGGATTCGTGCATTTTTAAATGCGAGTGATCTCCAAAGCTGGATATATATTTTTAATTGAAAATATATGTTTTATATATTAGCTCACTTGATTGTCTTGTCGTCTTAATTTGCTTTAACTACAATTGGATCTAAAGATGGAGGGGTGTGTTAATGGTACATTCTACCTTCTTCAAACCCCAATTAGCGTTGTACTGAAAATCTCTAGGGTTTTATCATACAATGCATGTACATGTTTAAACAATTGGTATGGAAGTAAATTCTTTTTTATATAAAATTTAAATATATTTTTAAGGATATGTCAAGATTTTTATATGAATGGCTAAAAATTAATTTTTGAAATTAAATATATCACAATTATTTAAAATTTCATTGTTAGTATATATATAAAATAATTATTTAAGATTTCATCGTTAAATAAATAGTAAGTATATATATGTTTGTCATTTAGTGTCTATAATAGTGAATGGTATTTTATAATTATATCAGCAAACATTTTTTACTTAACAAATAATAATGGAAAAGTTTTGTGTATGTTCATTTTCTTAGGTATTAAAAGTGTTTTAGCAATTATATTTGCAATCTCTCTCATTTTAAAATATTATAAATAATTAAACACTTTAAAAAAATCATAATTTTTTTAATATTTGTTAAAAATGTCTATCAAATATTTATTTGATTATTGAAAGTATATATTAATATAAAGGTAAAATTTCATAATTCTATATTTTTTCAATATTTTGAAAAAAATATTATTAGCGTAATAACTATAATAATAAGCTCATGAAATTTACTCATGACATCAAATATCTTAAATCCCTCTCACTAATCTTTAGACTCACATTCTTCATCTTTAATTTTGTTTTTCATAGCTAATATTATTTTTGTGGGTGTAAACTTCACTAAGGTCACTTCTATAGTTAGAAATCTAAGTCATATACTTTTGAATTAAAAATTAAAAATCATCTACTGAGAACCATTTCACTCGTCATTATTAGTTGACTTAGCATAAGATGTCCAAATGCTCACTAAAATCATCAAGACATTGCTAGAAAAATTTAGGTAATTTGTTATTAAACTTCTATTTACAGAATAAAATAAATAAATTTTATTTACCCCATTCTATTCTAAGATAGCTAGTATTAGTTGAGCATCTATGCTTAGTAAGTTTCCCTTAGGTACCATTAATAAAGAAATACATATGTTTTGTAAATCATCCCACTAAATTTTAGAATAAAGTATTTATCCCACATGTATGGAATGGTAATAGTTTCTTTTAGCGACACTCAATATATTATAGTGAATCCTCAATTCAAAAATCAATTGGAATATTTGTATTTAGATCATATGCTCTATTTAGAAGTTGTCTCCTTAAAATGACACTACAAAAATAAAAGAAAACATTTATGTTTCTCTCATTTTTGTAATATTTTTGTGTTCAATTTTATTTTTTTTATAGGTTCATTACAACTAGTGTAGCGTTAAAAATTATACTCCCTAAAGGTGAAAGTACAATATTATTTTTTATTTGGAACTCACTTTAGTTTTCACTCCATTATTGTATTTTAGAGACATTTCCTAGCCTTGATTTTTTTTATCAACCCAAAATAATGTGTCAGTGCTACCCTAGAAAGTGCCTTATCAATCATATTCCATAAAATTAACTCTAATAAGTGCACATTATTTGAATGAGTCCTAATTAAGTAGACTCATGCACTAGTTCCCCTAACCTACCTATTTTAAGACAAATTTCAATAGCAAACTGATGCATATATTCCCTATGTAATTGTGAAATCTATTTCTAAAAGTTTGGTCTGTAATAGATCTAATTTACTATGCTTCCTCATAACTTATCTTAAGAAACATTTAAACATAAGAAATTGAACATTATAATCTAGATTACATTTAGTCTCTTAAAGAAAGTGAGGTTATCTAATAATGTCAAATCTCATTCTATAATATTTTCATGCATTTAATTATCCTTTTAGTAGCAATGATTTTGTCATGTTAGATAAATCTCTCGGTAATTTCATCTCATCTAAATCATCCACTAAGACTCCTAAAATATCAATATGCCAAAGATTAATACATAGAATAGATTCAATGACACGACAACCGATTATTTACCCTTCTACTCACAAACCTCAACCACAACATCAACCTGTACTTATTATTAAACCACCTTCAAACAAACAAAAACCTCTTGGTCATATCTTAAGCTTTGCAAGATAATTTACTCAACATAATCACATACAATGAGACGTATTAGAACAACATCAATAACATGTCGTTTCTCATACATGCAACACAAGAAACAACAAAGAAAGAAAGAAAAAAAATGTTATTTCATTGTCAATCCCATTCCCACAACCTATTCTCCCTCTTGCACCTCATTTTCCTCAACATAATGGCAAATAATATGATCTTGTTGAGCAAATTTATGCTACTCTAGCTAATATTTTGTTTTGGGACTTAATTTAAACTTCACCTAACTACCATAACATGCTTCGAGAGGCTTTATAGAGGGTTTTTATGCCACTTTATGCTAAACCAAATTATGTATCAACCTTGCTTGAAGGTATGAATTCAACATGTATAGACATTATCTTTCATAAAAGTGAATTACCTCCTATTGAAACTCAAAAGAAATACAATGCCTTGTGGTTAATAAAAAAATAGGGGTTAGGCATACTCTCATTGATAATTAGTTATGTCTTAATATTTATAACATTTATCTTTTAAATAAACTTGGTGTGCATAAATCTCTCATTCAGCCTAATGCCTAAGATCTATGCATGGTTTTTATAATGTTGGTAGGAAACTATTGGGAACAATCACATTACCTATTAAGGTAGGGATCATAGTTTTATATACTCCCATTCATGTCATGCCAGATGCTCTCTTGGATTCATGATATGGGAGGAGTTCCTTCCACCCTTCACTGTATAATGAAGTATACATATAACAACAAGGTTTACATGATAAAATTTGATCCTAAATTTGAAATTTGTTTACAAATTGAGATGGGACATAAAAATATGTTTAATAGATTGATTCCATCATAAAATAGAACCTATGTCTTTCAATGATAGCAACATTGATGATTGTAATTCACCCATGATTAAACTATTTAGTGATGATTGGGGTTTGTTGGATTTTACACCTAATTTATGTTGGATGCTATGGATGTGTTGCTGATATGTGGTTGTCATTGATGTCAACATTATTAGAATTTGGTGTATCAAAGGTTGTATATGTCAAGGATATTGAGAAAATTGTAAAAGAAAGTGTTCTAAGTTCTTAGTGAAACTGAGCAAATCATGAAGATGTTTTGTTCTCTACATTGAAGATTAGTTGTGTGGAAAAAAGGGCTTATTGTTGAGTATAACTAGATCATCTACCAGAATTCTTGGAGGTTCGCATGATGTTTTGAGTGTGTTGTGGTTTGACAGTGTTTATGTGGTCTCTGTTGGTGTTCCTAAACATAGATTATGTGATTCTGTTGATCTCAGTTGTTGCGGATGCTTCTCTATTTTTTTTGGTGTTCTTGGATGCTTCTAGATCATGCTCTATCTCTGTAGTACATCCACATTGATCAATGTACTTGTTGTCGAATATTTTTCTTCGTATGTTCAGTTTTTCATGTTCTTGGCCGACATGATGGTGGTAGCGTGTTGTGGATCTTCAAGGAGGAATTAATTGAATTATTTTTTTGTTGGAGATATCAATTTGGGTCTCCATTATGTTGTGGCCAACCTTGGTGGATACCTATTAAAAATTTAATTGAAAATTTGGACCAACATTGCAAACATATTTTATTTTTTCTTGGCCAACTAAGATGTGATGAAATCTCATGTAGCGGATATATAAGTGCAATTGTTTCATTGGTTTAGTGAGAAGAGAAGGTGCTCTTGTGTGTGTATGTGTGAATATCTTTCAGTTGTAGAGCAGAGTGTGAAGAAGATTGTGTGAAGTGTGAAGAAGTGTTGAGCTTAATTGGAACTGTAATTAGGGGTCAAGCCACAATAGTGGTTTACAATTGAAGTGAGGAAGGAAAACTCACAGAAAATGAATGCATGGAAAAAAAATTGATTTTAGGGGTTCGTACGAACCTATTGGTTCTATCGAACCCATTAGGGGTTCGCTAGAACCTAGGTTTGGGCGAACCCTCCTAATACTTTCCCGCTAAAAAATCCATCAAAAACCCTTATAAAAGGGGGGTTCAAATGAACCAAAGTTCGAATGATCCCTGATTTGAGCGAACCCCTAGGGGTTCGTTCAAACCCCTAGGGGTTCGTTCAAACCCCCTTTATTTCTCATCCCCTCCCTGAGACACAAAAAAAACTTGAATTTTGGCACTTTGGAGCTCAGGTTGAGGTTGAAAATGAAGGAATCTTCACAAACCCAACTTGAATCAGGTAGTCCTTAGAACGAGCTACCCAATTAATATAATTTTAATATGTTTTGGTTTTATTATGTATTTATTTTTTTAGTTTTATTAAACATAGGTTTTTCATCGAAAATGAAGGTCTTTGTTCTGTACATGTGGAAAAATAACATATTATCAAAAAAAAATTGAAAACTATGAGTGCACTAGATATTGAAGTCCTTGATCTAACAAAAAAAAAATTTGAATTTTGATATATACAAAAGAAGTTATGCGTTATACGGTCGCCTATGTCTGAATTGTAATTGGTTTGACTTTGAAACTTGATTAAAGAAAAAATATTCAATAAAAATTGTCTAACCAAGTGGAAGCACTAGATATTAGAGTTAAAAATCTAATTCGAAAGTATTAGAACTTTATCCTACATGGAAAGAAATTTATACGTTATATGGTGTGCATCACTTTTTAAAAATGTTGTTTTTTGAAAAAAACCAATTTTTGTGGGAGATGGAAAAAGAAGTGCAATATGATTCCAAAAGTTTTTTAAAAAATATTTTTAGAATCTACAAACAAAATGTGACGAGACTCTAGTTTTCATCATCTTCAAATTCTTCATGGTTTAGCCGCTATAGGTGCCCGAATGTGAAGATTTAGTTTAAAAAAATAATTTCAGTGTCTAGTTTGGCCAAAAATTGTAAACCACTATTGTGGGATCACCCTTAGGCTTGTGTAGAAGCTATTTTCTCAATTCATACCCTTTGGATTTTTAATCCTATTCTATTGGGCAGTGAGCCCCTTTTTTATTTGAGCAGTGAGCTCTAGGCAGTCTGCCTAAACGCATGTGAATTCCCCTTATTATTTTTCATTATACTTTTAGCAGAGTATAATCTTGTGGACTAACATCCACTGTGGTTTTTCCCCTAACAGGGTTTCCACATAAAAAATCTTGGTGTTATTTTTCTCTCTAATGTGTTTATTGCTTGTGAGTAATTGCTTATTCATCAAATATGAGATTTAAGTTAAGTTTAGTAGGAAAAGTTTAAATTTATGTGACAACTGATTCAACCCCCCTCTCAGTTGTCTATCCTTGTCTTGCCAACAATTTCATGGGAGAATATAAATTCTCTCTATCTTCACCCAAAGATTCAAATGAAGCCAAAGTGACATCTACACAATCTTCAATAGAATCTCCTCAAAGATATAATTTTATAGCATCCAACAATAAAAGTGATACTATTTATACATCTACTTTTGACATTAACAATTATAAAAAACCACCTTCCTTGAAAGAAATAGAATCTATCTATGGAAGAGGATTTAAAATCTTGTATTAGTTTGGATGCAAAGGCAATGATTGTGGTATAAAGGAACAAGGTATCAAATTCCATCTAGTATTGAACACATTAGGCACAAAAAATGGTCTTGATTATTGTGTGTGTGTGAAATGTGGGAAAATTAGTAAATCAACACAAACCTTAATGAAACGAATTATATTAAAGATTTGAAATAAGTAAACTACTCTATTTTTATAGTTAAACAAATCTTTTGAGAATGTCTCATTGTCCTCTATTCCCTAGGATTTATTAAATCATTTGGCCCTCAAATTTTTATTTGCACTATGGTTGTTAAAATGAAAACTTAGGAAATGAGATAATATTCAACATGCAAGCCAATTAAGTTCCTACATGAAACTATACGATGGAAAGGATAATGGATACTATGATGAATGGGTAATGGTGTTAGATTATACAATGTAAATGCTATGATATGAAACTAGGATGATTCTACATATGCTCAAATGCTAATTATGAATATGCTAATCTAAAATGCAACTATGATGCAAAGTGGGATATAAAATGCAACTATGAAGCAAAGTATTATTCTAAGATTTAACTATGATTCAAAACATGATATGAAATGTAACTATAAGACTCCAAAATGCTCCAATGCTCAAACAATATTCCTACATGATAAATCTACTCAAATGTGGATGCAAAATACAATGGCAAAGGGTTGTATTTATAGGATTTTCCAAGTATCTTGTGAGGTGGCAATGATCGACAATGCAAATTCAAACAAGAGGAATGAATGGTGGAGATGGAGAGAATCAAGGTGTCCCCTTGACCAAAGACAACATGCCAAACGGATGGAGGAATCTCTTGACCAAAGGTAACATGCCAAATGGATGGAAGAATAAAGTGTGGGAAGAAAAGACCATGTGTTTGAAAATTGGTTGAAGAAGTGTGTGAGGAATAAGCCATGTGTTTGAAAATAATTCTAATTTAAAATTTAGAATTATTTAATTTCATGTGACCTTGGTGAGGTGGCATAAAAATTTGTAGACATGTCCTGAAATTCCTAATCAGTAATTAGTGAAACTTAATTAAATAAAACAAGCTTATGAAATTTGTTTATTTAATTAAATTAGAAGAATATGATTTTTAGATTTGAAGAATTGGAAAATATGAACAATATAAATAAATTGAGAATTTATTTATACGTAGTCGAATGTTAATTACAAAACTAATATTTAATTAATTATATGTCATGACCGATTTTAGGTGTATACATTTTTCCCCTCTTTGAAGTAATGTGTTTACATGTTTCTTCAAAGAAAAAATTGATGCCAATGCCGAGAAAAAAAAATCGATGCCCCAACCATTGATTTTCAAATATTGGTGGATATATGCCCCCTCGAGAGATAAATTGGTGAATTTTGGAATTTTTAGAATTTTTGGAAATTTTTGAAAATTTTGATGATTTTTCGATGATTTGATGACGATCTCAAAATTTTGTTCATCAGAAATGATTTATCTCCCAAAAACTGATGTAGAAGTTAATAGGTAATAATCTAATGAATTAAGTCCCCTTTGAAAAATAAAAATAAAATAACCCCATAAAATGCCATTTAATTAACCTTTAAAAGGTTAAAAAGTTGATTAGAAAGGTCATTTATGCATTTTGAAATTTGAAAACTTTGTGAGTGAGAGTGATTGAGAAACTTGGATCAAAATGGTGATCCCTTACAACACGCACCGGTTCAAGCGAGTCAAGCAACACAACCGCCCAGTAGCATACGAACCTCTGGTGAGTACTTCGAAAACCACCTCGTATTTTGTGCATTATGTTTTTCCCTCCCTTTTTGGTTTAAATTTGGTTTTAAAATGTTTTAGCGCATTAGGAGACCGAAATAATGCATACATAGACTGTTATAGCACATTGACTAGTCTAGCACATAGGGTTATTGATGTAGCGCATAGGATAAAGTAGCACATAGGTGACCCGAAGTAGTGCAATCATGAACTATTTTAGTGCATAGGGCAATTAGATTAGTGCATTGATTAAATGGAATAGTGCATTGCATACTTTGGCTCATCAGGACTCCATTCTGGCTCATCGGTGAAATGTTTCGGTGCATAGAGTAATTTGGCACATAGAACTTTTTTTCTAGTGCATTGATGAATTTCTATAACGCATTGGGTTTTTTAGCACATAGAAAGAATATTCTAGTGTATTGATGAAGTTTGATGATTTTCTTTTTGAGACTCCTAGATTTTGATAATGTGTGATCACGTCAACCATTGTGTTGATGATGATTGATGATTTTGATAGGTTAGATGTCTATTGATCTCATGACAGGTGAGATTCAATGATAGGATGATGATAATTGACCTCATGATAGGTGAGGATCAATTATAAGTTGATTGATCTGACAAACCTAGGATAGGCGAGGTTGAGCTGATTGATGAACCTCATGATAGGTGAGGTGCATTGATTGATTTGATAAACCTCATGATAGGCAAGGTGTATTGATTGATTTGATAAACCTCATGATAGGCAAGGTTGATTTGATTGATGAACCTCATGATAGGAGAGGTGCATTGATTGATTTGATAAACCTCATGATAGGCGAGTTGTTTTGATTGATGCTCCACGAGATTTTATTTGGATTGATTAATTGATTCAGTTGATGTTGGTTGATTGATGGACTAACTTACGATTTTGTGATGATAGGAGCCTTTGACTAGTTTACAAATAAGAGAGTGGTTCCTGAGGACTTGCGATCTAATTCATCATTTGACACATCCTAAGAGAACCATTATTACATGATGTGGTTTGTCATCTCTCATCAATATTCCCTAGACCAGGAACAACAAGGGGTTATTGACAACCTTAGCTAAGGGATGGAATATTGAGCATAACACTTTCCATTTGTCCATTGGTGAGATCACAGTGACTCCTGAGGATGTATACCAAATTCTAAGGACTCCTATGGTGGGAGAGTTGGTCATATATGATGCACATGAGCAGGGTGGGACTAATGCACTACGATGAGTTTTTCAGGATGATACGATTAGTGGTTATGAGATTCCATGGAGGGACATGGTCGATGCATACGCCACTTTGTCGTCTGTATTAGTTGGTTTCATTGGAGGGTTCCTTTGTCTTTGCCGTAGGTCAAAGGGACTCTCGGTTGGATGGGGAAGGATCTTAGAGGGTATGATTGTGCATGGGATGAGATATGCATGGGGTTGTTGTATGTTAGCCCATCTTTACCATGATATACACTAGGTGGTCTACTTTTGAGGGGCCAATCTATCTACAGGGGTCACATTACTCTAGGTTTGAGCCTAGGAGCATATAGTAGTCAGTCAGCCCATGGGAGATAGACAGAGGCCAGCCTTGAGGCCCTATGTTCACATCTATGTAGGTTGATTTGCTCAGCCTAGGCTGCGCAAGCTAGAGTATTAGAGGAGGGTGTTAGATGATTTGGAGGTAGTGAAATGGCAACCATATGTTGATTGTGAGCAGTGGCCTAAGGATGACACGAAGATCCCATATTTTTTTTAGTCGATGTATCTGATTGGTCAAACTCACTTCATCATTTAGAGATTCATGCTACTGAGAGTTATGAGATAGTATGGTCAGTTTCAACCCATGCCCGTGGGTAGCCCATTATGCACGATGACGATAGGATGCAATAGAGTGGGGGTCATATTTGTCTTATGATGTACACTATTGAGCACTATTAGGCATTACTGACCATCATTTGGGAGGTGCATCAAGAGATCACTAATGCGTTGATATCAGTGGATTATGCCATGTACCTGCTTATGCATCTGTTCCCATAGATCACGATTCTAAATGAGCCTGTACCATTGTTATTGGAGGGGAAGGTAGGAGGTCATGGGTGGAGGTGACAAAGAGAGGAGCCAGAGGAGGAGGAGAGCAGTGAGGAGGGGGATAGCAATGATGACAGCAATGATGAGGAGAGTGATGGGGGTGGTAGAGGACTAGGGCCATATTTTGGTGAGCTAAGAGTGCCTCACAAGAGGTGACATGTGGAGATTCAGCTACCCTCACCACAATAGCAGACATAGATTTCTACACTCCAGGTACAAATCGAGACCTTATAGGGTCAGCTAGAGCAAGTGTAGGCTCAACTTATATAGGCACAGGGAAAGGCACAGACTCTGACAACCAAGAGGGATGCTGCTAGGCAACAGGTGTAGTAGGTATAGGCCCAACTTGCACAAGTACAGGCTTAGGGACAGGTGCAAGGGTAGATTACCATAGTGACTATTGAGAGGGATGCCCTAAGACGACAGGTGGAGTAGGCCTAGGCCATCACTAAGAGGCTACAATAGGCTACGACAACTACGGATACCTCAAATTATTTCAGAGAGGTTTGTTGTACGTACTGCATAGGAGGCCTAGTTCTATAGAGGTCAGTATCATGATGCGTTCCCTCCAGAGCGATGGGAGAGCTTTTCCCAATCTTAGTCAAGGAGGTCTTAGTCTCAAACTGTTAGCGTGGGTGTTACACAACCATTGCCTGAAGATCAGAGAGATCCTAGTGTGGATCCATCAGGTGGAGGGGGAGGTACTGGTCCTAGAATTCTAGCACCATCTAGGGGAAGCACGACATAGCTCTAGTTTATGATTTTCTGATGTATTTCTAGACATGCATACACTCTTTATTTAGTTGAGACATTAATGATATTCTTCTTGTTGTCAAACTTTATGATACACTGCCATTTTTGATATTGATGAATCTCTTCATACCTTTGGATATCCTTGTACACTTTTACATTATGATTTTGAGGTTATATGATATGCAGTGATGATTATGATGTATGTTTCTATATGATGTATATGATGATGGATGGCTTTGATGCATTTACTTTCTATGTTATGATGATGATATGATATGCTATGGATGCAAATGATGATGCAACTCATGTGTTATGATTCTATGATGATTTATGAATGATGCCTATATGATGCTTGGGATGGATTTTATTATGCTAATGATATGTGATGCATTTGATGTTTTTTTACTTTTCTTATGCAAATAAATAATACAATGAATGGATGAATGTTATATGAAATGATCTTACGGTGGTACCTAGTTCTATGTGTTTATGATGTTTATATGATGATGATGGATGATCCTATATGCTTTATGGATTTATGCAAATGATATTTTATGCTATGTGATGATTATGTGATGTATGCAAGGATGATATGATAATGTGTGATTTTGTGATATTCTTTATGGATTTATGCAAATGATGTTTTATGCTATGTGATGATTATGTGATGTATGCAAGGATGATATGATAATGTGTGATTTTGTGATATGCTTTATGGATTTATGAAAATGATATTTTATGCTATGTGATGATTATGTTATGTATACAAGGATGATACATGATAATGTGTGATTTTGTGATATGCTTTATGATACATGATAATGTGTGATTTTGTGATATGCTTTATGTATTTATGCAAATGATATTTTATACTTTGTGACATGGATTTGATTATGCAATGATAGGTGATGAAATGTGATGTTATATTGATTATGTATGGATATAATGATAATGCAATGTAATGATTATATAAATGATGTATGATGTTTTGTAATGGTGATATGGCTACATGATGCAAATGATTATGCTTAACTGAGTTTGTAATGCTTCGAAACTTCTAGGGTCCTAAGCTTAAATCAGTGAATCTATCCAGCTTCCAAGAGTTCTGGGAAGGTTGTTGTCAATTGATTCTTTGTTAAGTTAAGCTTCACAAAACCTAACATATTTCCTAATTCTTTTGGAAATTTGAAGAGACTCACTCATTTAAGCTTAGTGAACCACTTTATTAATGCAACTCTATGAAATAATTTTGATTATGTAAATGAGATGCAATGCTCATCTTTTTGTGTTTTCTGATGCAAATATTATGATGTGATGCATGGATGGATGAATGATGTGATAATGTTTTCTAATGTATGCAAATGATGATGCAACTTATGTGTTTTTGGTAATGTCAAGTGTACTCAATCCATTAGTGCAAGAGATAACATCATTGTTGCAGCTTTGGAAAGCCCATAAATACAGATGCAAACTATCATGGATGCAATATACTCTAACCATGTAGATCTCATATGCAAATGTTGTCATTCGTAACAACCAATTTGTTGTGATTTTTATCATCAATGGGCTTTTAAAATGTTGAAAGTGAGTACAAGCATCAATGGAATATTTAGACCATGATGACCTGAGTACTACTTTCATGATGTTTGATAGTGCAAGTTAACACAAGCATCTAAGTATAATTAAACTAAGATGACTTGAGTATTGCTTGCGTAAAAAAATGAGAGTTAACCATTTTCCTATTCAAATTCGGAATGTCATTAGTGATACTTTATAGAGCACATCTCGCGACAATTTTCATAGTACTAATGATCAACTCACAGGCAATAGACAAAGAAAAATCATACTCCTTCCTGGCTCCTCTAGTTTGATACATCATTGAGGTTCTCTAGAGATATGATAGCAAAAATCAAAGTACAACAATTGAACATTTGTGTTAATCATGATAACCCCATGATTCAAAAGGAACATCATACATTTGAAGTTTGCTTTTGGTTGGATTGATTTGGCTATTTTGATTTTGGATGGTTCATGTGTTTATGATGGTGTTTGATGTTCAATGTTGAGTTGCACTATGATCATTGTTTTGGGTTGTGTTGTACTACTGTTGTTTTTCTGTTGGTTCAATCTCAAAGTTTATTGCCTTGAGTGAGTTTAGGATTTTTCCCCTAGTCTAAGGTGAGACACGACTGCAATGCCAAGATATGTACATGAAGCTTTCTGATGATAGGTAAATTGGTGGTGAAAGCGAATGGTCAACATGCTCAAATAGATGGAAAAGATAACCTATCACAAATAACACCTATTGCCAGGTTTTCACTACTTGTTTTTATTGCACTTTTTCAAATTTTATGATTTTTTTTTATTTTTTTAATTTTTCACTTTTTGTTGTTGTTACCAATATGCCTATTTGCCAAGTTTTCATCAAGGAAACCATTTTTCAGGACATTTTATGATGTTTTTGCATTTTTTTAGGACTCTTTCCAATGCACTGGATGATTCAGGTGTAGAATTTCTTGAGATGCGGGCTATTGAGGGTTCATCAAACAAATCCCTTTCTGGTGTGGACAACTAATATGCTCCTGATTCGAAGACTAGACAATGACAAAGGGACCTAGCTAGTTTGGTACAAATTTCCCCTTCTTCTCTTGATCCTATTGATTATGGGGATTCTCTTTCAAGATTAAATCACCCACTTGAAATGTTCTAGGTTTCACTCTATGATTATAGCTTCTGGATATCCTCTGTTGATATGCTTTCAAGCGATCCACTGCATGTTGACGACACTCATCCAAAAGTTCCAATTCGTGTAACCTAGACACTCTATAATCCTCATCTGAAATGATCCCTCTTAATGACACCCGGAGTGATGGTAGCTCAGCCTCAATAGGTAGAATGCCTTTTGATCCATAGACTAGAGCATATGGTGTAGCTCCTCTCAAGGTACAAATGCTAGTTTGATAAGCCCACAAAGTAGGGTTCAGTTGAACATGCCAGTCTTGTCCAACATCATTGATGGTTTTCTTCAATATTTTCAGGATAGTTTTGTTTGAGGCCTTTGGTTGGTCATTTCCTTAAGGATAATATGGTGTAGAAAACCGATACTGGATGTTAAACCTCTCACAAAGTTCATCAATGCCCTGATTTTTGAAAGGTATGCCATTGTCAGTGATAATGGATTGAGGGATGCCATAACAATAGATGATGTAGTTCAGGATGAAGGACAAGATTTTTTTTCCTATGATGGTGGTTAGGGGGACAACTTTGATCCACTTCCTAAAATACTCAGTGGTTGTGATAATGAACTTGTGTCCATTTGATGAAGATGGATGAATCTTCCCCACGAGGTCCAATCCCCACTGAGAAAAGGGCCATGTTGATGCAAAAGGTTAAAGTTCATGTGTTGGTGCATGGATGATATTTCCCTGAATCTGACCCTTTTGGCATTTCTTGACGAAATAAAAATAATCCCTCTCTATAGCCGGCTAGTAATATCCTAGATGGAGGAGTTTCTTGGCTAAGGTTAAATTGATCGAATGAGTTCCACAAACACCTTCATGAACTTCCTATAAGTCATTTCAGACTCATCACGTTCCAAACATTGGAGGAGAGTTTTTTCAAGAGCTTGTCGATAAAGTCCACATCCATGATAAAGGGTATGTCGAGCAGCTTAACAAATGAAGTTTCATTTTTTATTGTGGGAAAAGTTGAGAGGGAGAGTATTGTCTTTCAAGTACATATAGATTTTCTTGTAGAGGGAACTTTTAGCCTCAATTAGATGGTAGATAACTTGGGATTCAAGGTTTTCATAGGATGGGTTGAACAGTTGTTCCACCATGAACTCATAATAGGCTTGTTTCTCTAGAATCTGCAAGAGAGAATAAATGGTCACCATGGCATCAACGAATTTGTTGTCACTTTGAGGATTCTACTCAAATCTTATTTCCATAAAGTACTTTTTGAATTCATCAACCATTCTTTTATAGGAAATTAGCTTGTCATCCTTTGTTCGATAATTATCATTTACCTAATTAATGACTAGCTGTGAATCCCCATAGACATGTAACTCTATGATCTTCCACTCAACTTCCACTTTGATTCCAATGATCAAGGCTTCATATTTGGTTGTGTTGTTGGTGAAAGGAAACATCAGTCTATAAGACTTGGGAATGGTATGTCCTTGTGGTGAGATAAACAATATTCTGGCACCTGATCCATGTTGTGTGTAAGAACAATCAAAGTATAAGAACCATTGTTGTGTTTACACTGTTAGGACATCAACATCTAGAAACTCAATGTTCATTGGATGATGTTCTTGTAATGGTGCTTTAGCTAACTGATATGTGATTACTTGTCCTTTGACTGCCTTCCTGTCAACATATCAGATGTCAAATTCACTCAGCATTATGACCCACTTAGTTCGTCTTCTAGTTAGATTAGCTTTGCTAAGAAGGTATTTCAGTGGATCTATCTTGGCTATCAATTTGATGGTATGGGTGAGCATGTAGTGTCATAATTGTTGGCTACTGAACACTACTTCCAGACAAGCCTTTTTAATGAAGGTGTAATTGATCTCATAGCCATTTAAGGTTCTATTGATATAACAGATTGCCCTTTCTTTTCCTATTGAATCCTCTTATGCCAACAAGGATCCCAATGATATCTCAGTTGTTACTATGTACAATAAAAGTGGCTTCCCTTCTGCGGGTGGTATCAAGACAACTGGACTCCAAGGGCAACTGCGGATGGATGATATCTGAAAAATATATGGCATGGTGGATGAAAATGCGGATGGAATGGTGAGCTTTGATGAAATGTGCGACTTCGTTAACAAGCTTAGAATACCAATGTTGGAAGAAGATCTGAGATGTATGCTCAACAACCATCTTCAAGGGCACCTGCCATTTGAGGAATTTGTTCATTTATATCACTCCATCCTCAACAATCAAGATGACAAAGAAAAAGATTAGTCAGAGAATTTGATGGAGGCATTCAGGGTTTTCAATCAGAACAAAGATGGGTACATTTCATCAAACGAGCTTCACCAATTCCTATCCACAATGGGATTGATTCTGTAGGGGCAACACCCATTATAATGCCAGAAAATGATATGTAGATTTGATTCAGATTGCAATGGAGTTTTGGATTTCATTGAATTCAAAAATATGATGTCTACTAAGATTTCTCCTTGATGAACGGGTGGATCTCTGTAAATATGTATAACAATCATTTATCATTGAGTAAATATATTGTTGATTAACATATAATTCTTCATCATTTTTGGAAAGGGGGCTACTTTTTCTTGGACTCTGCAGGCTATCCCAATGTGGTGCTGAATACTAAAATTTATAGGGATTCATACAATTTTAAATGCCAGTGATCTCCAAAGCTGGATATATATTTTTAATTAAAAATGTGTTGTATATATTAGCTCACTTTATTGTTTTGTCATCTTAATTTGTTTTAACTAGGTACTATTGGATCTAAAGATGGAAGGGTGTGTTAACAGTACATTCTACCTTCTTCAAACCCCGATTAGGGTTGTACTAAAAATCTCTAGTGTAGTTATCATAATTTAGAGACATTTAATTTTATCAGTTTTAAAGTGGCATATTTGGATGAACACAGTGCAATCGGAGAGCAATAAGATGTGCAATTGCTTGGTGTTCTTCTACTTATTTTATAGATGAAACTTGGCATGCCCTTACAAATATAAAATATCATATAATACATGTACATGTTTAAACAATTGGTATGGTTTTATATAAAATTTAAATATGTTTTTAAGGATATACCATAAAAGGGTATGTGCGGGATCATCATGGAAAAAAAAGGCCCTTAAGTGGCAATGAAAATTTAGAAAAATCAGAGTTAGGCAACTTGACATAAAAATTTGAATAAGTTATCTATATTATTTCAAAAATATGTAAGAATAGAATCTGTGAAAAATTGAATGTTGTTTCTAAACTACTAAGTTTATTTTATTTTTT